>CM044001.1:55666299-55723799 GCA_024085815.1 Flaveria linearis
AACCATTTGTTTCAAATTCTTGAAGTGAGAGTTGTAAGGGAGGGTAGTCTAGAGCAACTTCAAGAAATTGGTGAGCGTGTGAAAAGATGCCTCAATCTTATAGGAGATGAGCGACCACCAATGAAAGAGTGGGCACTGAAACTGAAGGATTTCGTAAGTTTACTCAACATCCATGGGCGCGAGAAGGTGTTGATGAAGAGCATGCATACTTGTTAACAATTAAGAAACGGACCTCTATGTGGAATCGATAAACCCTCTACTGCCGAGGAGATCTCATCCACTTTTAGCATCGAAAACCGTCTTCCATACCCTGCAAATATTATCCGATGATGAGTTTTTGTCATGGTAATGACCCTTATAGGCTCATTACCTATTGTTTGAATCTTCTTTGAATAAATGTGAACATGTATTTGTAATTCCATTTGTTGTTTCTCACTCATTAGAATTTGAGAAGCTGATGAAGAATAGATTTGAAATAAGTGCAATGGGGGAACTCAATTTCTTTCTCACAATTCAAGTGAAGTGGGTTGATAATGAAATCTTCATAAACCAGTCAAAGTATGTGCAAGATATACCAACCAGATTTTAAGGGGGAGTGTGTTGATGAACATCTATACAGTTTTTATGATTAGGTCTCTTATATACCTCATAGCGAGCAGGCCTGGTATTATGTTTGCCACATGCATTTGTGTAAGATATCAAGCCTACCATAAGATGTCATAACTTGTTGCTGTCAAGAGGATTTTTAGATACCTTAAAGGATCTCCCAAGCTGAGACTTTGGTATCTAAAGAATGCTGACTTCAATTTGTATGCTATACAGATAGTGACTATGGTGGCTGTAACATGACTACAAAGTCTACATTAGGGGGATGTCAATTCCTTGGTGTAAGGATATTCTCATGGCATTGTAAGAAACAATCATGTATGTCTACATCAACTGCTGAACCCAAATACATTGCTGCTGCGAGCTGATGTGCTCATGTGCTTTAGATTAAGAATAAGATGCTGGACTATGGATTCAATTTCAAATAGACTCCCAACCACATAGACAATAACAGTGCTACTCTATTATAAATAATCCTATGCAACACTCAAAGACAAAGAACATTAACATAAGTTATCATTTGATAAGAGATAATTTTAAGTAGGAATTGATAAAACTAGTCAAAGTTAACAAAAATAAATAATATGCTGATCTGTTCATACAAGCGTTTGATCAACAGAGATTTAAGTATCTTGTATCAGCTATTGGGAAGATTAATCTTGAATAGATTTTCCTAAAATTAATTTCAAGATTATTTTTCGTATACGTGGTCTTAAGTTGTCTATATCATCACTCATATATGGCATGTTTACCTTGGGAGAAAAATTTTCAAAATGATATTTTTAGAATTTTGAGAATTAAAGATATATTTTCTTTCGGAGGACATTAAAGTTAATTCCGAAAAAATTATGTCTTCATTAGTAATAACTATTTACTAAGAAATTTACCTTTGAAAGAAATTCTAATAAATCATCCAAAGCTTATATATGATTCTAAGTACTTATATGTTTTGAAGGACAATTTTTTTCCCAAAGCAATTAAGTCTCGAAAGCTTTATTCATCCTTTGAATAAAACATCTGAAATTTAATCTCTTTCAAAACCAAATATATCTCTGAAGTAAAATAGTTTAAGTATCTTTCTTCTAAAGCTATTCTTACCAGGCTAAGGAATATGTTCCGAAGTCAAATTGGCTTCGGAAGTTTTCTCAAAACTTTCGAAGAAATTAGCTTCGGAAGATTTTTGGCTTTCAAGATAACTACCTTTTTACCCACTTTTTCAGTGGTGGGACTGACATCCGGATTTTAAAGTTTATCCTTTTGCATTAACATTGTCTCAAATCCTACCATATAAATATCCTTACAATGGTTCCCCCACTTTCTTCTTCCTATTCATCTTTAATAGTTCTAGCACTAAATTCACCCACAAACCCTCTTTGTTCTTAGCTTCCTTCATACCCAAGCTTTCTCAAATGGCCAAACTCTAAACCCTGAAATCTACTAGATTTTTCCATACACCTTCACAAGCAACATACTCAAGTTGCTCTGTTGTCATCTAAGAAAGATCTTGGTTTCTTAGATGTTTGCCACTTTCTTACTCAATAAACCTACCTCACTACACTTACTATCAACCCTCCACTATATGAAGAACAATTGCTGGAATTTTAGAGGACGTACCAAGAGGTGATCTTGGATGGTGAGAAGGCATTGTCTTTATCAGTGCAGGGGAAGATAGTTTTCATCACCCAAGCCACAATCAACTATCATCTAAGGCTGGATGATGAACAAGGCGAGCTCTATTTTCCCAAGTCTGTTATGAATGAATCATTCAGTCAGATGGGCTATGAAGGGGAATACACAGTCAGAACCTTCAAGAAGGATAAGGTCTCTTAGCCGTGGAAGTACCTGCTCCATGTTATTCTTCACTCTTTATCCCACAAACATGGAGGATGGGACTATATTCCCGAGGACTTATCCTACATAGTCCATGGAATGGTTCAAGGGGTCAAGTGCAAGTACTCCCAGTCAATGTTGTAAAAATTGCTAGGCGCTAGCCGTGCGGCGAGGTACCGACTAGGATTAATCGGGATTAATAAGGATTAATCGGTTTGGAGATTTTATATGTACCTTTTATAAATTATATATATAGTTCAGACTATTATATTTCAAACATAAATAATAAAAAAATAAAAATAACAATCAAGTACTTCAAAGATCAAATAGTTTAAAATATAATAGTTCAAATAATTCAAAGATCAAATAGTTTAAAATTGAGTTAATGGGTCAGATTTATAAGTTAATAAGGAGGCTGGTCGTAGGTGGAGGTCGACTTTTAGGGGCTGGTTGATGTGTTGTCAATGTCGGCTAGGTTTAGAATTGAGTAAATTGATTGGAATTATAAGTTAAAAAGAACAAATATTTGCATTGACCTACTTTGACCGCCTAGGAAATTTGCTTCGATTAATGCCGATTAGCTTGTTATTGGGTATGACCCGACTTGGATCATAACGTACTAACCACATCAATCTTGTATGTGTCTTGGACATATAAGATCCAACAATTTTCTTAAGACAATGAGAACACTTATCCAAATGAACATTATGTACACCAAGCAAGCCATTTTTCTTTAACATCAAAGACATCCCCGTTTTAGTCATTTGATCAAGTTTCTTATGTCATAATTTAGTCATATTAGCATTCACTAACGAGTCAATAGACTCTTTGGAGATATTTGAATTTTCCATGTGCAACTTTGAGCTTCCTTTACCTATTTCCACTATCAAATAACCATGATATACTAAAGAGTACACCAAATGCACTAAAAGAGACACCAAATTTGAGGAAAACATCTCAAGATGAGAGTAAAAACCACAGGAATACTAGAGTTGATCCACTATCACCATAATTAAAGTATAAAAGTATTCTCTAGAGAGACTAGAGGCATACAAAAAATATCTTATACTTGGAGTCAACAACATCAAAGTTATGGAAATAAAACAAAGATAAAATATAAGAAATATCACCCAAAAACTGTAGGTACAAACAAGCACTGTAAAATCCAACATTTGGAAGTAATTAACACAACTCACCATTAGATAAAGTACGCAGGTGCCCTGAAGATGTTGTTGAAAAATCATGATAATCCAGTGGTTCAATATCCAAAAAATGACTGATCTCTACAGCTGGGTTAGAAAGTGATGAAAATTGTTTCTCTTTCTCCCTTTATATGTGGCTGCTCAAAATATGATGTCACACACCACACACATAATCCACTTTCTCAATTTAACCTAAATAAAGGATTATGGGCCAAGAAAGTGTCGGGCATTCTCACAGGCTCAATAATAACCTAAGAATCTCCCTAAATTTAGCCTCTGATGAAGAGTTCGTCATCTCGGTGACGGAGGAATAAATCTTAAACATCTATATTGCTAAAGCTTTGGAGCAACCATTATCATCGGTATAAACTTTACAAAGTTCAAACAAATTATCTACAAGAGCGTCTCTAATCGAATGATACTTCACAATAATATGTTTTGCTCTATTATGAAACATAGAATTCTTAACAAGATGAATAGAGCCATTATGATTGGTATGAACATTATCAAGTTCAAACAAATTATCTTCAAGAACATCTCACATCTATATGTTTTGTTCTCTTCTGAAACATAGAATAATTCAAAACATGTCATCAACATAAAGTAATAAGATCATAAAATCATCATCAACAAACCTTTAACAGAAAATATAGTGATATTAAGAAGTCTTCTAGTAGCTTTGCTCCCTGATGACTGATTCAAACTTCTTTTACCACTATCCTTGTGCTCGCTTCCATCCATAAAGATTTTTCTTAAGCTTACAAACATAATCTTTTTTTACCTTTAACCTGAAAACTTTCAGGTTTCTCCATATAGAATTCTATATCCAAGTCACCATGAAAGGATGTTATCTTGACATCTATCTGCTCAACCTTAAGATCAAGGTTAGTAGCTAAACCAAGAATCAATTGAGTAAAACTCATCTTCACGACTAGATAAAAAATCTCATTAGGAACCCTTTAACTAGCAGCCTAGCTTTATACCTAGGCCTTGATGTATGTTCTTTAGTATTTACCTTATAGACCCACTTATTTTGCAAAGCTCTTTTGCCTTTAGGTAGCTTCACCAACTCAAATATATTGTTCTCACACAAGGAATTCATCTCATCTTGGATGACTTTATGTAACAATCATCACTTTTTCAGAAATAAAGAAAATGGAAATTTTTTAAAATAAGGCCCGATGCAACCCGCATCGCCTAAGTGATGCGGCCGTATCCAGAGGTGCTTTGGATGAGGTTTGCATCTGTGATTTGATGTGGGCTGTAATGACCTGGTTAAGGAAACCCTGGTTGGTGACACAAAGATGATAATATGATGATAAATTAGAGAGTGACGTGTGGCTAATGACTAAGGGTTGGATTTTAACACCTAGCTCTATTGTGGACAACATCAATTTATAGATGCAGGCGACATCGTAAAAAGTGGCTAGAGACTGATGAGCCAATAACACGTGTCACCTACGCAGGGTATCACAACGATGCTTCCTGCATCATTTGGTGAGACGGGGTGCATCGGCCCCCGAATTCAACGTATAAATCGAAGTGTGTGGATGAAGACGTTTTTTCACTCACAAACCAAAACCCTTATTATACACTATGTAAACTAGTGTTAGAACCCTTAAACTTAAAGTGATTCTGTGGAAGTGTTGTCGAGGATATAGAAGTAATAAGCCGCATTCTAAGCCATCTATTAAGCTAAACATGTTTTCTAAACTTCACTTTCATGTTATGTTTTTATGCACGTCTGTTTATAAAAAGTTTTCAAGCATGTTCATGAAATAAGTTTACAAGATTTTACATTGTTATAAAACCATCATGTGACTATATTAAATTTAGAGTAAATTACACTTTTAGTCCCTGTGGTTTGATGGTTATAACCCTTTTCATCCAATAGTTTAAAACGCCCTATTTAGCCAGTGTGGTTTGAAATTTGTCACAATCAACTACGGTCAACTAACGTCGTCTATTTTTTTCTGTTAGTTTTTTATTAAATGACAAAAATACCCTTGGATTAAAAATATTATTATAAATATATGACCCATTCAAATAATTGTTTAAAGTTTTTATGCTGAAAACAAGATTTTAGCATAGATTTTCATGTGGGTATTCTTTAGTTGCAGTTATCTCTTCGATCAACACGTTGAGATGTGTTTTTTCTTCACAGCGACGATGGCGTTTTCATTTCTCCCAAATGAGGCGGTGATGGTTGTGGTGGTTCAAGGACCTCCAAACTACAACCTGTCTCAAGCACCACCATATAGTAACCCCTTCTTCCCTAGATCTGGCAGTACCAAACCGCTACCATTTCTCAATCGTCGCGACCATTGCGCGGTTGCAACACCACCACCACCACCCCTAATCCGATTGATTTCGGCCTCCACCCCTACTTATTATCTTTGATTTGGGGCAAATCACAGCTTGGGGGTTGTGGTGGCTTTTGTATGTTCAACAGAAGTTTTATTTTGATTAAGGGAGTTTGTGTATCTGGGTCGTCGGAGTTGGTCGATGTTGGTGGTCGTGTGCTTGGTTGCCGCAGTAGAGAGAGATTGGTTTGTAACTGTGTAGAATTATAAATGTATTTTTTTATATATAGTAACTATTTCAATCCAGGGGTATTATTGTATTTCTCTTTTAAAGTTAACAGCAAAGTTGGATGGAGTTAACGGTTTGGACTTAATTGTGACAAATTTCAAACCACAGTGGCCAAATAGGGCGTTTTTAAACTATTGGATGAAAAGGGTTATAACCATCAAACCATAGGGACTAAAAGCGTAATTTACTCTTAAATTTAATAAGTAAGGGTTTAAGTGACCATGACATGGTATACATATATCAATCGAGGATATACGCATTAGTGGTTAACAGATTGCCGTGTCACAATACGATAGAAATAATTTCAACATATATCAATGTATACTAGCTATCTAGTATGGGCCTTTTCAATAAATAAGATAATTATAAAACAAGTTGTCTTAATAATTATTGTTATTAAACATTTTATTTTGATTTTTTAAAAAATGTCTGCTAACATGACTCCCCAGCTTTATGCTGACTTTTTATTTTCAAACCATTTTTAGAAAAATGATATACAATTTCAAATAAGGTTTATGATGTAACCCTAACATCATGGGAACACCCACGTGATAGAATGAAGAATGAATGATTAGACTTCGGACTTTTGGCTCTTGCCAATTATACATCACTTTTTGAAAGTCTAATGTTTTGTTTATTAGAAGCAATGTAATCTTTAAAGGATTTGACAAATTATTTTTATTATGAAATATACGAAGAAATATGTTGATGATAAATGATTATTACGGAAAATACAACGAGGAAGTTGATTATTTACAAAAGTATCCCAGAAGACTTTCATTGTTGTTTTATAAAACTTTGATAAATTGTATTAGCGTACTTGTAGTTCCAAGTCTAGCACATAAACTTTTGTCCATGACCCAATTAGTTATTGATCACCCACTTGTTATAACTTTCTCATATCAGGGATGTCTATTCAGAGTCTAACAAGTCACACACCTCATTGTATATCACCCCAACCGCAACAACTTTATTCACTTTCCGTAACTACATTTGCCTCTCATGAGTTGTGGCACTTTCGACTAGATTATCCATGTGATTCGGTAATAAAACGTCTTTCGTTTCTTCATATTTCTCTTAAATCTTTAAATAAACAATGTAATGCTTGTACATGATGTCAGTCAAACATGAACCCGATGAGAATACTAGAAACTCAAAACATTTGGGACGGGCAGGCTCGGTAAGCTGGTATGAGACCGGGCATGAGATTATTTTTTATAATTTTTGCAGGTTTGGGACGGGTATGGGATTACATGATATACCTATTTACCACTCGATTAAGCATAACCGTTTACCCAATTATATAGCCGAAGTATTTTTTATTAGTCTTTTGTTATTTTAAATATATTATATTTATTTTTAGTTATTTTAATCATATTATATTGTATTCAAGTTCTTTGATTCAAATATTCTACTAATTCGATCAATATCATACTCGAATAATTCGAGAATTAGACTTTTGATTGTTCTTCAAACCTTAGCTACTATCAAAAGAGAGTCAACAAGACACTAAGCAAATAAATTTGGTCAAAAAGAGATAGTGACAAGGCTGAAATGTCGATGAGATACCTGATGAGTATACCCAATGGGTATTATTCATGAAATAAAAAGGTATACCCAATTACCCATGGGTATGCTCGATTCACAACTGGTAAATACCCGATACATATGGAACGGGTATTAGGCGTGGTATAGAACACATTTTCATAATCAGGTATGGGGTTCCAATTACCTAAACTCGTCCCAAACCCGCCCCATTTCCATTCTTATGCTTGTAGCACTTCTAAGTCCACTCGATTAGCATTTTCACATTCTTCATCATGTAGCACATCACTATTACATATATATCATTACGATATATGCGGACCTTCACCCATTGTGTCACCTTCTAGTTACCATTATTTTATCACCTTTATCGATTGCTTTCTTCGGTTTACCTGGATGTATCCATTGACTAATCGGTCCCACACGCTTGATTCATTTTGTCATTTTAAAAACTTCATCAAAACCTTTTTTCCTCTACATTAAGCATCTTTAGTATGATGGTGCTTCTGAGCTAGCGCTTGATAAGCAAATTTCTTTATGGCTCTGGCATTACTAATCGCATATCATGTCTATAGACACTCTAAAAAATGGCATAGCTGAACTAAAGAACCGCTATCTCTCCGAGGTTACCCATGCCCTCTTGTTTCATACGAATTTACCAAATAAATTTTGATATGTTGCTTATGCCACAACAATATTTCTCATTAATTGACTACCTTCCGAAACCCTTTATTTAGTTCAAAACTAGACTACATGGTATAACGTACCTTTGGTTGCCGATGTTATCTATTTCATGGTGATATTCAACCCGAAAAACTTTCTCCAAAATGTGTGCCATGTATTTTCCTCCTATATGCTCCTAACTATCATGGTTATCTCTGTTATGATCCTCAAACACGACATGCATATATCTCCCATCATGTTACTTTTCATGAGTATTTTTACTATTCCTTCTTCTAGTAATGTTCCAAAGTTCTCTACCACCATCCTCCCTTACTTTTCGAATGTTTTCCCCCCACCACCCTTACAATACCCCCACCCTCACCACCCCCACACATAACCCCACCCCCTCCTCCACAATCCCATCACCAAGACAAACACTACTAGCACCATCGCCTCCGCCCCCACCCGATCCATCTCATCTGATGATTACCCAGTGATGTGACCATACTCGTCAACCTTACTTTTCCTAATCATATTCTTTTCAATGTCTTACCACCCCTTTTCTACAAGCACAAAAATTGTTAATATGGTTGGATGCCATGTGTATAGAGATTACAACTCTATATGCTTATTGAACTTGGATATTAGTGCCTGAACCTTCTCATGCTAACATTGTTGCTCTAAGTGGGTCTATAGGATCAAACAAAACTTGGATGACTCAGTTAGTTGCTATAAAGCTGGACTTGTTACTAAAGGCTTTCACTAAGTAGAGGGTATTGATTACATAGAGATGTTTAGTCTAGTTATCAAACCTACCATTATTATGTTGTTTCTGTTAGTTGCCTTTTCTCATGGTTGAGATATTTATCAAGTAGATGTCAACAATTCTTTTCTTCATTGTATGTGACATCCGGTAATTTTCCGTTACCAAACTCTGTTATTTCCGTTAGGTTTTGCAAACACGTGTCATGAGCACACACTAGTTGTCGTTAAACGTTGGTGACTTAATAATAATTAACAATGACTATCAGATAATAATTTAATTAATAATGTTGATTATTAATTCATGATTATATGACTCATGAATTTTAAATATTATTTGTGAATTTTACTTTGTAACGTGCTAACGTGTTATATTTGATTCGTGTGTTTTGTTATTAGTTGATATATATAATTATTATTGGTGGAATAATAATATATGAGTTTTCTAGATAAAACTTATTTAAAAAGTGTTAAAAGAATTAATTTTTACAAAAGGTGTTTAAGGAGGGTTTATTTTGTAAAAACCAATAAACTTAATATTACCAAAATCAAAACCCTAATCCCTTCCCACACCCCCATTTATGGCCGAGCACCCCCAACCCCTATTCCTTGCAATTTTTGATCAATAAAAACAATCATCCATCGATTTTGATTAGTTCCAAGTGATTCCAACATGTTGCAAGTGTCAATTCTTGGTCTTTACACGATTAAAGGTTAGATTTTGATTGGTTTTTCATAGTTTTGGATTAAAGAGCAACCCTAGTTTGAAATTGATGAGGAAAAGTGGAAATTGATGATTGTTTTATGATGATACATTGTTAGTTATGTTGTATGAGGGTTATGATGATTATGAAGAATTCCATGGTTTGATCATATAATTCATGCATTGCCTAAAGTAGAAACTTTTCTTCATGTAATTCATGTTTTGATGATTGGTGTATGTTAGATGGTTTGTTATGATTGCTATTAGATTAGGGATGTTATTGATGAAATTAAGATTGGAATTGATGAAAATATCGATCTTGGATATTACTTTCCCAGAAGGGAAACTTTATTTATATGAAACATCTGATTTTATGATTTGATCATGATTAGGATATTAGGAGCATGCTAGATTGATCATGGATGATGTCTAATATGTTAAATTATGATAATTGGGTCATTTGGTTAATTGATGATCTATGGGGAAATCTAGGTTTTCTTGCAAAATGTGCAAGTTTACAAGTTATGTGTCATGATGAATTATGATTGTTGATTATTATCATGTTGATATCTTGGTTGTATGAATTACATGTGGGATTATCATGATGAGTATCATACACGCGTGCGTGAGGCCCCTACTTTATAGGATTGACAGGGTTAGGGTGTGTAGCCGTGAGTGGCTTCACATGGTATGTTGGGTGTGACAAAACCCAATGTATAAATGGTAGTTATGATTTTATTGTATTCAGGTTGAATATGATGATTGGTTGAGATTTGCATGTGTTGTATGAAAACCTAAGTTAGAATGAAGATCATTATGAGACTTAAGAGTTGCAATGTGGCTTATGTGAAAACTTGTATAGTAGTCTATGATGGTATGATAATTTAAGAATTACTATAATTGGCTAAACAACAACTCAACTTAACATGTCACCAAGGGGTCAAACAGGTCAACTTGGTCAAAATATTTTATTGTTTATTATATAACTTGGGTCAACCAGTGTATTGAGTACTTAGGGTCTGTTAAGTCATTCTAGTCTTAAGTACTTACAAACTCAGGTGTTCTAGGTAACCTTTGATGAGTTGTCTTTCCTTTCCTTCTTATCTTGCATTATTCTGTATTAAAGTACCAGGTGAGTTCACGCCCCACTTTTTATACACTCTCTTTTGGGGGAGATAACATACTTGTTTACAAACGCTTTATTATTGTATGTTGTTTATAGTGTAACATAGTGTGATATACCTTGGAAGCCCTCACACATTCCGATCGTTAATATTGGTAACTAGCAGGAAATTTTGGGTGGTACTATTGGGTCTAACATGTCCCACCCACGTGACTTTAGTTCAATTGGGTGCAATATTGCCCTAAACACAGACATCATCATGACCTGGTGAGTCTTGACGGGAGGCAAACAAACAAAACACAACCAGCTTCTATCGCAAAATCACTATGGTTATTACTTATGAATATAGACTAGTTATCTATTTTAATGCCCATTTTATGTTTTACAACTATTACTGATTATGTTTAACGCAAACTGTTAAACTCACTAGCCATTGTGTTGACTCTTTTAGTATACTATTCTCAGGTCGTTAACTCCGGTTGCCAGTAGGAGCACATCACAAGTCCAACATCCATTTTAAAGCTCTATATTATGTCTTGACATTTGGTTTTCAATTTATGTGTTTTCGAATAATGGGTTGGCGAGTGTTTAGCCAATGTGACACTTTAAATGCTTTGGGTTGACTTAATTACAAAACGCTTCCGCACAGTTTTAAAGTTTTAAACTGTGGTTTGTTTTTAAAATTTTCATATAGTATCGATCTGAGTAACTAACAACTTAGATCTTGGTATGTTCACATGCCTCGTGGTAAAACCCCACATGTGGAATTTGAGGGTGTGACAGATTTATATCAGAGCCATTGGTTATAGGGAACTAGGTTGCATACACACTAGTCTATAACCACACAATTTGTTCATTACTCGTTACTTGTCCCTTACTGTATACTCGTTGGCCCACACATCATGTACACTGCAGCATGGCATCTTCTTCACGGGCTTTAAGTTAAAGGCCTCAAGGTCTGTCATTTAACGTGAAATCCCGTTAACTATCCTTAGAGCGTTCATTTTTCATCTTCATAGATTATTCGTGAGGGCATCATGTTTGATTTTTTTCGTTTCAGTGGTGTATCAATATTTGCAATCATATCATCCAAAACGCTCACGAATATCACAATCGACATCACTAATTATATTATATTATATAATATAAACATCATTAATAACAACATTAAACACATCCTTATAATTAGTATGACGCGCGTATCTACGTCATTATCAACCGAAACAAGTTTGAGGACTGGGGGCTAAGTGCAGGGACTAAACTTGACAAATTGCCAAACTAGGGCTGGGTATAAATACCCCACACTAGCCCAAGCCTTCACATTCTGCTTCTTCTTCTTCTTCATCACCTTCTCCTCCATTTTTCTCTCAATCTAGCACCAAAATCCGTCACGTTTGTTGCGTTTTCACCGTCAAATCTTGGTTATCATCGTGAATACTCACTTCTAGCAGGTAGATAACCTTGTTTGACTCGTTTCTTGCTCGATTTAACCTCTACATTTTCTAGGGTTTCGGGTGTTCGGGTTCATCCGAGCACAAGAGGTCGTGGGGGTGCCTGTGTAGCCTTTTTGAGTGTGCATTTTACTTAGATATGTTAGATGAGTGTTTCTGGAGGTTCTTGATATGTGAAACCCGTGCCCGGAGCAGCTGGACGCTGCTCGGTGCTTCAGCAGTCGCGACCTGCTGTACAGGGCGACTGGGCCTTTCAGGCGACTGAGCCGTGCGACTAAGTGAGTCGTGCGACTGAGTCCATGCGTCTGAGTCTATCGTGCGACTGAGTGGTGCGACTGGGGTGAGTCGTGCGACTGAGTCCATGCGTATGTGTGTTGTGCGATTGAATGCATGCGATTAAGAGTGTGTGCGATTGAGTCAATGCGGATGAATGTGTGCGACTGTGTGTATCGCGCGACTGAAGGTCCAGTCGCACGAATGAGAGTTCAGTCATACGAATGAAGCTTATTCATATGAATGAAGGCTGAATCGTGCGGATGGAAGGTTGAGTCGTGCGATAGGGTGCTGTGTGGTACGACTGAGTGCTTAGTCACACGAAGGAGGGTTCAATCGTGCGAATGAAGCTGATTCGCACGACTGATAGTTGATTCATACATCAACATGGTCACACTCTTAATGCAAGCTATGAACACATGTAAATGTACATAAAATCACAGCTACATTGAGCTGTGATTTCTACCTTTCAGCAGCATCAAAAATGATAGAAACGACCAAGACTTCAAGATTAGAAGTCCTCAAGCTTGTATACCCCAAGCCCTTTGCAAGACACCTTCTTGTTAGAAAGAAAACTACACCAAATACAGCTCAAAAACCTCTTCTTTACTGCTACTGAAACCCGTAGGTTTTAGAGAGAGAGAGAGCTGGTTTTTAGTCTTGTTTTGCATCTATTTTATGATGAGAAGAAGAGCATTTTATGCTAGTTAGTGGAGCTAGACAAAATGCATGTGTGTGTTCTTATCAAGGCCAAGTTAGTGGAACTAGAAAGCAAGCATGTGTGTGTTCTTATCAAGGGAATAAAAGCACCATATCACATGCATGGGTGGGACGGCCACTTAGATGAAAAATAAGTGGTTTTCTTATAAATATTAAGTTTTAACACACACATATATTGTCTAGTCTTGTAACTAGTTTATGCAATTAACCATTTAATTGTATAAGTAGTATACTCTCAATATTATTTGGTGTTATACAACTAATTTAAATAACACTTCAAATAATATTATTGAACAAAATATACTAATAAGTTGTTCTTTCTCATATGCAACTTATTTAGAAAACCCATTTTCTAAATTGGTGTAAATATTTAATTGCATGATCATATCATCAATTAAATATTACTGGGTGTTTGCTAAGCTTGTTATTGGGTATAACCCGACTTGGATCATAACGTACTAACCGCATCAATATTCTACGTGTCTTGGGCATATAGAATCCTACAATCTCCCACTTGCCCAAGATTTATAGAAGATTGATGCAAGCAGTAAATACCGCCTAACAACAGTTTACTACCCTTAATACGCATGACTTATAGCCATTCAATAACATCATCCTATTCAAGTACCCTAGTTGAAATGATTTAGGTGAATCAATCATTTATCCGTTTATTACAGATGTTATGTTAAATCCAAGAACACAAAATGATCATTTCTTGTTGATTTAACTTATCAGGCCTTAGACAACTAACTCTCAACGAATAAGAGGAACAAATTCCATTTTGACTACATACGTTTCTCATAAACACCTCGTGTCATACCTGAACATACCCTTATGTACTGTCCACTATTTCAGGACAGTGAAGAATTAGCTCAAGGTATAATACTTGGTGAATATCAAAACCCAATATGTATCTCAGGTCGGAGGATACCAAATGATATTCGCCTTTACTCTAATTTACTTATGATCAATCAATAAGATTCCATGTAGTAAAATTTGAGATGCGGGTTAGTCCAATATTTGTATCCCACAAATATCTATGAACCTTGGTAGCAACCTATTGCTCTATATTCATCCTTATGAATATCAATCAATCCAAGTTCATAATAATCTTACCCTCATACTTGTTCCCACAAGTATGAACGACTACGGATATTTAGAGTAAACAATTTACTCATGGATTAAACATGCTAAATTGGAACATTAATTGAAATATTATAATCAAATAATTTTATTCAAATAATAAAGAGTTCCACATATCCAAATACAAAATTTTCAGATCAAATCCAATCACTAGAATATCGAAGTCCCATGGCACAAGTATGACCTTCATGCTTTGCCTTTTCAAGGAGCTTCGTGAGAGGATCCGCAATGTTTTGATCCGTGTGAACTTTGCGAATACATATCTTTCCCTTTTCAACTTCATCTCGTATGTAGTTGAATCTCCGCTCAATGTGCCTAGTCTTTTGATGAGCACGGGGTTCCTTGATTTGAGTATCGCACCCTCGTTATCATAAAAGATCTCTAGGCGGTCCTGAATGGAAAGGACAACCCCTAGGTTGGCAATGAATTTCTTCAACCATGCAGCTTCTTGAGCTGCCAATGAGGCGGCGACGTATTCTGATTCTGTAGTTGATAGAGCCACCACATCCTGCTTGGAGCTCTTCCAAGAGACCGCTCCTCCATTCAGAATGAAAATGTATCCCGATTGTGACCGTGAATCGTCATGATTGGTTTGGAAACTCGCATCCGTGTAACCTTTTACAACGAGTTCCTCATCACCAGATCCATAGATTAGGAACATATCACTTATCCTCCTTAGGTACTTAAGTATGTTCTTAACAGCCATCCAATGACTGTTTCCAGGATTTTTCTGGTATCGGCTTGTCATGCTTAAGGCGCATGACACGTCCGGTCGAGTGCATATCATCGCATACATGATGGATCCAATAGCGGATGCGTATGGGATTGCCTTCATTTTATCTTGTTCATCCTTTGAGCTAGGACATTGATTCATACTCAATATCGTTCCTATTTGAATAGGTACCGTACCTTTCTTAGAGTTCTCCATCTTGAACCTTTTCAAGATTTTGTCAATGTATGCACTTTGATTTAAACCAATCAACCGCCTTGATCTATCCCTATAGATCTTTATTCCCAGAATATAGGCGGCTTTACCAAGATCCTTAATGGAAAAACAACTTCCAAGCCAGGTTTTTACACCTTCCAAGGTTGGAATGTCATTTCCAAATAGTAGTATGTCATCAACATACAATACTAGGAAAGTTATTGTGCTCCCACTAGCCTTCTTATACACACAAGCCTCATCAGCGTTTTTGATGAAGCCAAACTTCTTTACCTCCTCATCAAAACGTTGATTCCAGCTTCTCGATGCTTGTTTCAATCCATAGATTGATTTCTTTAACTTGCATACTTTATTAGGATGTTTTGGATCGACAAAACCTTCAGGCTAAACCATATAGACATCTTCCTCAAGATATCCATTTAGGAAAGCGGTTTTGACATCCATTTGCCAAATCTCATAGTCATAATGAGCAGCTAGGCAAACAATATCCTTATAGACTTTAGCATTGCAATAGGTGAGAAAGTTTCATCATAGTCAACCCCTTGAGTTTGAGAGAAACCCTTTGCTACAAGTCTAGCCTTATAAGTATCCAAGTTTCCATACATATCGGTTTTCTTCTTGAAAACCCACTTACTTCTAACTACCTTGGAATTAAGAGGTGGTACAACAAGTTCCCAAACCTGATTGTCATACATGGATTGCATCTCAACGTTCATGGCTTCAAGCCATTTGTCACAATCCGAATTGGACACTGCATTATGGTATGTGGTTGGTTCATCTGAATCTACCACATAGCATCCATCCATGAAAAATCCGTATCTTTCAGGTGGATTACTAGTTCTACCACTTATGCGAACATTTTGTGTATATTGATCAACCACTTGATCATCCTCAACATCCTCATGTTGAGTGCTAGTTTCAACCAAACGTGCATCAGGTTGTGGTTCTTGATCCTCCTCAAGATCCACTGTTCTACTGTTAGTTCCTTCCATAAGGAACTTTGCTTCCTAGAACTCACCCTTTCTGGCAACAAACACCTTTTGTTCTAGTGGATCATAGAAATAATATCCCATAGAATCTCTAGGATATCCAATAAAAATACACTTGGTGGATCGGACTTCCAATTTGTTTTGGGTGGGAGTCTTAACATAAGCCTCACAACCCCAGACCCTTAAGTATGATAGGGATGGAACTCTTCCATGCCATATCATAAAAGATGTCCTTTCCACCTTTTTGGTTGGGGCCATATTTAGAATACGGGCCGCGGAGAGCAAAGCAAAACCCCAAAATGATAGAGACAATGTGCTTCTAACCATCATAGATCGAACCATATCCAATAAGGTTCGATTCTCCTCTCAGACACACCATTATGTTGTGATGTTCCAGGTGGAGTGAGTTGTGAGACAATCCCACAACTTCTAAGATGATCTTGAAAAGCATCACTTAGGTATTCACCTCCTCTATTGGTACGGAGAACTTTAATTGACTTGTTGAGTTGATTTTCTACTTCATTCTTGAAGATTTTGAACATTTCAAAAGCTTCATCTTTGTGCCTTAATAAGTACACATACCCATAGCGACTATAATCGTCGATAAAGGTAATGAAGTATCTTTCACCATTCCTAGTCATTGGTTTAAAAGGACCACATACATCCGAATGTATGATTCCTAGTAAATCTTTTGCCCTTTCGTTAGTTCCACTAAAGGGTGCCTTAGTCATTTTACCTTGTAAACATGATTCACATACATCAAATGAATCATATTTATACGTTTTTAAAAGACCACTCTTTTGAAGTGTTTGTATACGTTTCTTGTTTATATGACCAAGACGACAATGCCAAAGATATGTATCACTCAAATCCAACTTGAGTTTCTTGGTGTTAGTTTGGTACAATGAATTATTTAAAGCATTTTCATGAACCAATTCATAGATACCATTAATGAGAATAGCTTTAAAATAGAACATATCATTTAATGAAACATGAATATCATTTTCAACAAAAGATAATACATAATCATAATGTCTTAATTGGGATACAGAAATAATGTTCCTAGTCAAACTAGGAGCATACAAAACATTCTTCAAAATAACATCCAAGCCACTTGGAAGTTTTAGGATGTAGTCCCCACAAGCTTCAACTAAGACTTTAGTTCCATTGCCCATGAAGAGGCTAACATCCCCTTGATTGAAGTCCCTACTTCTTGTGAACCTCTGCAACAAATTGCAAATATGAGTTCCACATCCGGTATCCAATACCCATGTGTTAGAAGATGTAACATTAAGATCAATATGAATCATGTATATTGTACCTGAGGTCTGCCCGACATCCCTCTTTGTTTTCAACTCTTGGAGATGGACAGGACAATTCCTTGCCCAATGTCCAATCTCCCCACACTTGAAGCATGGGTCATTAGTAGCAACCTTTTACTTTTTCTCTTGTGGTTTGGGTGGCACCCTTGCCACCCCCTTCCCCTTTCCCCAAATGGGTCCCTTACCCTTGGCAACCTTTGCCTTGGGTGCGGGATGAGGCCTTTTCTTGTTCCCACCTTCATTGATGGTGAGAATGGGTAAAACCCTTTTACCCATGGCCGCCTCGGCCGTTTTAAGCATTGAGTGAAGCTCACCAATGCTCTTGTCCCAAGCATTCATGTTGTAGTTCAACACGAATGTCTCGAACTTCTTGGTAAGGCCATTAAGGATCAAATCCGTGGCCAATTCCTTCGAGACGGGACATTAAGCCTCTCGAGGCGGTCAATATGACTTTTCATCTTAAGTACATAAGATGAAATCGATTGGTTGTCGTCCATACGACATGCATGGAGTGCTTGAACCGTTTCGAAGCGCTCAACCCTCGCTTGCTGTTGGAACGTTTCCTTCAGCTGGGTTATCATGTCATAAGCTCCGTGATGTTCATACTCCTTTTGGAGATCCGGAGTCATGCTCGCTAGCATGAGACAAGACACTTGGACGGAGTCCTCAGTGTACTTCAGCTAATCGTTGTAGGCCTCCTTATCATCCTCAGTAGGTTGATCGGGGATAGGGTCGTCTAAAACATATGATCGTCTCTCTTGCTTGAGAACGATTCTCAAGTTTCGATACCAATCAATAAAGTTGTTATGATTTAGACGTTCCTTTTGGAGGATCGCTCGTAGTGATTGGGTGGACGTGGATGAGTTATCATGATTTTGATTGTTGGTGGCCATCTACAAAATTTAACAAAGATCTATTTTAGTATTTTCGATATTGCCAATTTTAATAATTTATGCCTTTTAAGGTCATTTTTATATTAAAATCTAGAACCCAATATTACATTTAAATTGTGGTTAGGTGACCTTTATCCCATGATTTAAATTAATAAGGTGGTCAACGATTGACGGTTGCAACCATTTGCAACTTCTAGAGGTATGGGATCGACTTTAAACATCATATGTAAAGTCGGCATGTTAACCCCATCAACACCATTTGGAAACCATATTTTAGGTGATCCATTTAACATGGTTTGCAAATCAAGACAACCTACTTACACACACGTGTGAGTTTGCCAAAATGAGTGGTTAGGTGACCTTTATCCCACGAATATGGCATTCTCACCTTAAGTCATAAGTTCTCTCAAAATGGTTAGGTGACCTTTATCCCACTAAGAGTTCCCAAGTGACTTAAGTGTTGTATAAAAGGACGGTGTTGATCTTGTTTTTGAATATGTAGAGATTTCATAATTTTAGTTTAGAAAACTCTATGTACTTGTATTTGCATGCTTTCAAATACAAGATACCCTATGGCCCTTTTGATTAAAACTTATTTTAATCATTAAAATCATTAAATCATTTTAAAAACCTTTTATTAACTTTTAATGATTAAGAACCATCAATTTTCAGCTTGTTAAGTTTGTTAATGAGTTTGTAATGTCTGTCCAAATATCAACCAAACAATCAAACAACAAACATTCAAACAAGCATAAACTTATAAACATGAGTGCATAACCATAGCCACTAAGTTGACAACACTTGTTTGCCATCACAAGTGTTGTCATAAGGTCTTTCCTAAGGGTTTGTAATGACACATTATATGTGTCCATGGACTCCCACTTGAATTCATATCCAAATACTTCAAGGTCCATGTCTTTGATGTCCATCTTTGGGTCTTGATCTTGTGCATCTTCCTTTTACAAAAATTATATCCTAATACATTTTTCTAATAAAAGAAATGCACTTAATCTATTTATTACATAACCAAATGAATAAATAATTACAACCCAAATAATAAACATAAATATTACAACCCAATTGAATGAATTAAAACAACCATTCCAATCATCCAAATAACATAAGGCCAAAGGCTAGGTTATGCACACTAATAACCAATGATCATATCATCCAAACATAACTAATAATCCCCATTAAAACCCACGATTTTCAGCCAACATAAACGAAAATTTGGGTTTCAAAGATTGTTCAAACAATATACATATCATCATATATATCTTTCAAGGTTTAATCACAAGCATGTGTGATATAACCTTGAAAGCTTGGGGATTCAACATACAACAATATTTCAGCCCTTAAAAGTATTATAATATCCCATAAAACAAATTTTTAAAGGATACTAACAAGCATGCTATCCACATAACCGGCTCTAGATGCCATTGAAGGGTTTGTAAGAACATAAAATCATAGTTTAACCTCTTAAACTTTCTGAAAAACGCAGCGGAATTACAACTTTATAAACTTGTTTATAAGCTGAAAAATATGTTCATTAGGTGACCATGTTAATGTATAAAACAAACCCATATAACAAAGGATCATTTATATGAATATGCAAGCTATGAACACATGTAAATGTACATAAAATCACAACTACATTGAGCTGTGATTTCTACCTTTCAGCAGCAGCAAAAATGACAGAAAAGGATGTTGGATGATGCTGAAAATCGACCAAGACTTCAAGATTAGAAGTCCTCAAGCTTGTATACCCCAAGCCCTTTGCAAGACACCTTGTTAGGAAGAAAACTACACCAAATACAGCTCAAAAACCCCTTCTTTACTGCTGCTAAAACCCGTAGGTTTTAGAGAGAGAGAGAGAGAGCTGGTTTTTAGTCTTGTTTTGCATCTATTTTATGATGAGAAGAAGAGCATTTTATGCTAGTTAGTGGAGCTAGACAACATGCATGTGTGTGTTCTTATCAAGGCCAGGTTAGTGGAACTAGAAAGCATGCATGTGTGTGTTCTTATCAAGGGAATAAAAGCACCATATCACATGCATGGGTGGGACGGCCACTTAGATGAAAAATAAGTGGTTTTCTTATAAATATTCAGTTTTAACACACATATATATTGTCTAGTCTTGTAACTAGTTTATGCAATTAACCATTTAATTATATAAGTAGTATACTCTCAATATTATTTGGTGTTATACAACTAATTTAAATAACACTTCAAATAATATTATTGAACAAAATATACTAATAAGTTGTTCTTTCTCATATGCAACTTATTTAGAAAACCCATTTTCTAAATTGGTGTAAATATTTGATTGCATGATCATATCATCAATTAAATATTAATGGGTGTTTGCTAAGCTTGTTATTGGGTATAACCCGACCTGGATCATAACGTACTAACCGTATCAATATTCTACGTGTCTTGGGCATATAGAATCCTACAATCAGGCCAAATCCTTACTTTCTCTTTCTGATATTGGAATGTATGCTTGAGAGTGTAAAGCCTCGGACCTTGTTTTCTCATACTTATGATTGATGAGAAGGCTGCATATGCTTTGTCTACCCTCTTCAACAACTCCTCATCATGATGTTTATGAAGCTCTTCTTCTTCTAGCTTCACTTTCACAGTTTGTCTTTGAAGCTCAAGAGTGATTGTTGAAAGGGAGACATTTGGCCTTAGGCAACTGAATGACAGCTGAGATTGGCAGCCTGTCTTCTTCTTCATTATCATCATCATCTTCTTCTTCTAGCCTCAACACCCTCCGCTTCCTCTTCAAGGGTGCATCATCGGCTATTGGTTTTGTGGGTGAGGGAGTTGGTTTTATGGGTTGTGGTTATGGTTGTTCTGGTGTGGGAATTTTGGCAGGCTGTTCTAGCAGGATAGATGTGAGTGAGGCTTTGGTTTGCTTGGCTAGAGCAGTCCTATTCCCAGCACCGGCTTCATTGAGGGCTTCTATGATCAGCCCTTTTGTGAATGCCTCAGACGAATAGATCTTGGTGGTTATTGCCAAGATGCTGTCCCTGGTCCATGATTTTATTTCCAGGACTGACCTCCCTAGATGCTTCGAAGGTAATCTTGCCATAGCCTCAAGTCTCTCCTTCTCTTCTTGGCTATAGCAAGACCATAGGGCTTCAATTTCCTTAACTTCAACCTTCTTATTTCTGAATCTAGCTCAGCAGTGTCAAAGCCTGGCCTGAACAGCTGATCAATGATATTATCCATTGACCTGCTGTGTTTAGCATCAGCCTCCTTGACAAGGACTGCTAGCTTTTTCTCCTTCTCCTTCTCTCCACACTTCTTTTTCTCGTATGTGACATGAAAGTCTTTGGCACTTTTAGTCAATTTCTCCATGTTAGTTTCCTTCTCCCTCTCCTTCTCCTTTTCAGTCTCACTACCAACTCCATCTCAGCCTCCTTCTCAACTTCTTTCTCTTTCTCCTCCTCAATCCTCTTTCTCTTCATTGCTTTCACTGACTGAGTCTCCCCCTTTTTGGTTGTATTGGTTTCAAGGGTTTGACTGTCAGAAAGCTTCTTCATTACAACATCCTCCACCAGGGGTTGTATAACAGAGGGAAGCCTCTCATCAAGGGTTTTCATCATAATGGCAGTGATAATGGGTGTGATGAGAGGCAGGGAGTTTTGAAAGATAACAACTATTTTCTCAGGGGGGTTCTGACCCTAAGAAGTAGTGCCAGAAGCAGAGGGCGGTGGTAGAGATTTTAGGAGTGGCTCAGTGTTTGTGAGACTTTTGGTGAAGGTGCCATCTCTTGGGTTCTTATGGTGGCAGATGGACTTGATTCTAGGGAGAATTTGGCAAGTAGCTCTTTGAGTCTACTTACCTCCTCCTCAAGAATAGTGTTCTAGGCTAGAACATCATAAAAGAAGCCCAGGTCATCATCAGCTGTAGCTGAATCACCTGACCTCCTGATTGAATCAGGATGTACATGTGCTGAGTGTGGCTCAGTGATCACATGTGCCCCTTGTTCTTGGTACTGGGGACTTCCTGCCTCAGGACTAGAACCTTCATCGGTAGTTGCCTCTGGTGAGGACTTAGCTATGTTACCAGCTTCATCCTGCTCATTTGCTGAAGAAGGGGAAGTGGCAGCCTCACTAGATGTTCTAATCTCCTTTGCCACACTAGGAGATTGAACATGATAATCCCTATGCTGTGGGCTCTCAGCAACACCTTGTTCCTCCCTCTCATTCGTTGTGGTTTGCCCAGTTGTTATAGGTTCCTGGGGAGAGGGTGGAGTGTTGAGCTGAGTTAGCATTTTAGCAATAATAAGTGTTGGGCTTTGAGGGGCGGTTGCATTGGGAGATGGGGTAGAAGCAGTGTGCACCCAGGGAGATTGGTGCTTTTCAATGGCAACCTTCTCAAGTGAGAAAGGTTCCAGATGTGTAGGTGCCCCTGATGTGGTTGCTTCAGGCTCCTGTTGAGAGGATGCCTGAGCGATTGAGGTTGGTGGAGTCCTTGTATCTACTGGGGGATTAAGGCCAGTAGATATATCCTGCCTTTGTATTGCAGGGGCATCCTCAGGGGACTCATCTCCCTGAGTAGCCTTTTTGGTTTTCTTTTGTTTGGGTTTGGTGGGGACTTTGGATTTGGAGGTGGAGGCTGTGGGTTCCAGCTGCGTGGGTTTGAGCAGCTTGGCAGCCTTTTTCAGAGTCTGGTCAGAGTTGTGCCTGGAGTATACCTCAGGCAATACAGCCATGGCAGGGACCCCGAGACCAACAAGTCCCTCAGCTTTCAGCTGATCCTCTATGAAGGCCATTATAAACCGTGGATATAATATCCATCGGTTTGCAATAGGTTTTGAGGCCATATCCTTGAGTTCTAAAAATATAATTTCAGAAAAATTTAAAGGCTGTTGTTCAAGGATAGAGAATAATACCTGCTGCCACCTGGAGGACATTTGGTCCCATGAAGAGGTTTTTGGGGCCAAGCAGACATTCACCATGTGAAATATTAGTCATTCGGCATCATGGAAATGCTTCTTGAGGATGGTAGAAGCACTTAGATCACCCTGATATCCATAGTGGGCAAATGATAGATCAGTGGTGCCCTTTGGATATCCAGTGGGGAAGGTGGCATTATCCAGCTTTAGGGTTTGGCGAAGGATTGCCGGATTGATGACCACCTTGTGGTTGTTGACGAACAACTGGAGAGATACCTCTGTGTCATTCTCTCCAGTAAGGGTGACGTTTGTCCAGAACTGGTGAAGAGATTTGACATAAATGGTTGGATTTAGTAAGAAGCCCGTTTGGTATAGGGAGTCGACCATGATATCGATAGCATTATCGAACTTGGTCCAGAATGGTGATTTTGTAAGGTAGGCAACACAGTTGTGTCTGGGTTTGAGCTGCATGGTCGCCATTAATGTTAGGAGAGAGGTTTCAGAGCTTTTGAACGTTAGGTTATGAGAGAATGAAAAACTCTGAAGTTAGGGTTAGGTATTTATAAGGGTTATGAAACAGCTGAAATGAAACGACTGAAGGTTTTGGTGTTAGTCATCAGTTGTTTGAAACGACTGATGACATGGTTTTAACTTTCAGAGGTTGTAAACAACTGAAAGCTTGGTGTTAGTCATCAGTAGTTGTGAACTACTGAAGACATGGTTTTGCCTTCAGACGTTGTAAACGACTGAAAGCTTGGTTTTAGTCATCAGTAGTTATAAACTACTGAAGACATGGTTTTGCGTTCAGACGTTGTAAACAACTGAAGACTTGGTGTTAGTCATCAGTAGTTGTAAAACTACTGAAGACATGGTTTTGGCGTCAGTTGTTGTAAACAACTGAGGACTTGGTGTTAGTCATCAGTAGTTGTAAAACTACTGAAGACATGATTTTGTCCTTCAGTTGTTTGGTATGAAACATCATAAGTTGAAATCAGCTGAAGAGTAAAATTACTCATCAGCTGTTGTCGTCAATTCAGTTGTTTCATTCTGACCTGAACATTTACTCATCAACTCTTTGGCGGACTTTCAGATGTTTCATTGGCCATCAGCTCTTGTGAATAGTTATTCCTCAGATCTTATGGACAGATGTTCATAAGATCTGATGAAATAAATTATTCTTCAGAGCTTGTAAACAAATATTGTCTTCAGTACTTATGTGTAAGATTACACATCAGTACTTGTGAACAAAATTTGTTCTTCAGTACTTATTTGTTTGAAAAATATACATCAGTTGTTATAACCACATCAGTAGTTGTAACTACATCAGTTGTTTTTAACAAATAATGTACTTCAGTACTTTGAAGTATTTTAGTCTTCAGTAGTTATGAAAAATGCTGAAGACTAAATGACTCATCAGTACTTATTTTTGACTTTTGCATACTAATGCTCATCAGTACTTGTGAGCTGAGAGCATCAGTATTAGTCAAATTATTCTAGCTGCAGCATACCAAGCCTTAGTACCAGGTACTTTTTTTTGACTTTTGCATACTAATGCTCATCAGTACTTGTGAGCTGAGAGCATCAGTATTAGTCAAATTATTCTAGCTGCAGCATACCAAGCCTTAGTACCAGATTTTGGAATGTGGCACTATCTAAAGGCTTAGTAAATATATCTGCAAGCTCATCAGCACTAGGCACAAACTTTGGATCAATCAGACATTTTTCATTGCAATACCTAATAAAATGATGTCTGATCTCAATATGTTTGGTCCTAGAGTGCTGGACTGGATTTTTAATAATACAAAGAGCTGAAGCACATCCATTAGTAATGGAGTCTTAGTCTCTGTAATGCCATAATCCAAAAGTTGATTCTGAAGCCAGAGTACCTGGGATGTACAACTTGCAGCAGCAATGTACTCAGCTTCAGCAGTGGATGTAGCAATTGAAGTCTGTTTCTTACTCTGCCAAGAAACTAAACAATTGCCTGGGAATTGGCATCCACCAGAAGTAGATTTTCTGGTGACTTTGCACCCTGCATAGTCACTATCAGAGAAAATAACTAATTTGCAAGAATGCCCAGTAGAATACCAAAGTCCTAGAGATTGGGTACCTTGCAAATATCTAAAGATCCTTTGACTGCAATCAAATGGGATTCTTTAGGTGCAGCCTATAATCTAGCACAAACACATGTTGCAAACATAATGTCTGGTCTTGAAGCTGTAAGGTACATCAAAGACCCAATCATACATCTGTAAAGGGTTTCATCAACCGCTTTACCTTTCTGATCAACATCCAGTTGTGTGGTGCTGCTCATGGGAGTAGAACAGGGTTTACAGTTTTGTAAATCAAACTTATTCAACAGATCTTTTGTATATTTGGACTGATGAATGAAGGTTCCATCAGCCCTTTGTTTGATTTGCAAACCTAGAAAGAACTGTAATTCTCCCATGGCACTCATTTCAAACTTCTTTTGCATTAAGTTTGTAAATTCACCACACAACTGTGGATCAGAAGATGCAA
The DNA here is from genome assembly GCA_024085815.1 of Flaveria linearis. Classification (NCBI taxonomy): domain Eukaryota; kingdom Viridiplantae; phylum Streptophyta; class Magnoliopsida; order Asterales; family Asteraceae; genus Flaveria; species Flaveria linearis. Next base: position 55,692,489 of record CM044001.1, read on the forward strand.
AAATTATATCATCAACATAAATTTGAACAAGTAGCTTATGCTGCCCTACTTTCTTAATGAATAAAGTTTTATCTATGGAGCCTCTAGTGAAATTATTTTGAAGAAGAAAGTTAGACAATGTTTCATACCAGGCTCTAGGAGCTTGTTTCAACCCATATAGAGCCTTATCATGCTTATACACCCAATCTGGATGTTTATTATCCTCAAAGCCTGGTGGTTGACACACATAAACCTCTTCTTTTATTTTACCATATAAAAATGCACTTTTGACATCCATCTGAAAAACTTTAAGATTATGAAAAGCAACATAAGTTAAAAACAATCTAATTGCCTCCAGTCTGGCTACAGAGGCAAAGGTTTCATCATAATCAATACCTTCTTCCTGTGCAACCCCTGTACAACCAGCCTAGCCTTGTTCTTAACAATTTGGCCCTTTTTATCTGTTTTATTCCTAAACACCCATTTAGTGCCTATTGCACACTTACCTTGGGGTAAAGGAACAAGCTCCCACACTTGCTGCTTTTTGAACTAAAGAAGCTCAAGCTGCATGGCTTCAACCTATCCATTGTCTCTTAAGGCAACATGATAGTTCTTTGGCTCTTGCCGATTGATGAAGAGAGCATAGAAGCAAAAATTGGACAATTGACTCCTGGTTGAAACTCCAGCATTGATATCACCAATGATTTGAGACATTGGGTGATTTTTCAGCTCTTGATAAACAATGAGATCTTGGCAAGTGTTTGTAGGACCTTCATCAGCAACAGATGGTGATGCAGATTCTTGAAACCATGTTGGAGATGGCAACTCAAATAAAGTAGAGGATTCAGAAATCTCATCAGCATTTGTTGTGGATGGAGCTGCTGAAGCTACAGGAGCATCAGGTTTAGATGACTCAGCCAGTTGGTCACTAAACCTGAAAAGGTGAGTACTGGCTACATCATTATCAGTACCACCAGGTGGAAAACTGTTGACAGGAGCAACAGCTAGAGCTTGATAAGAACATATTGCAGTATGTCCAAATCAAATAACTCTACAGGGTTTTGTGGAATCTTGTCCTTTGGAGATTTATTGAACTTCACATGAAAAGTCTCTTCAACCATCTTTGTTCTGCAGTTGAAAACTCTGTATACCTTGCAAGTCGATGAATAACCAACAAAACACCCTGCATCCACCTTTGATTCAAACTTCTGGAGTGGATTGCTTGTGTTGAGAATGAAACAGGGACATCTAAAGGCTTTAAAGAAGGAAATCAAAGGAGCCAAATGATGGAGTACTTCATAAGGAGTATTCATCAACCTCTGATTCACTAATACTCGATTCTGCACATAGCAAGCTGTGTTGACAGCTTCATCCCAAAAGGTCAGTGGCAATCCTGAGTCAGCCAACATTGACCTTGCAGCTTCAATGAGGGTCCTGTTCTTTCTCTCAACCACTCCATTTTGTTTAGGAGTTCTTGGAATGCTGAACTGCCTTTTGATTCCCTTTGATAGGTAGAAGTCATCAAGTGTGTGATTTCTAAACTCTGTGCTATTGTCACTCCTCACACACTTGACTGGAAGGGAATACTGCTTCTCAACATATAACACAAAGTTCATGATAACTTTTGCAGCTTCATCTTTGGAGTGCAAGAAGAAAGTCCATACAAATTTGGAGTAATCATCCACAATTACCATACAGTATTTCTTCTTTGCCATGCTCATCACTCTGACAGGACCAAAAAGATCCATGTGCAATAGTTGCAAGTAGGGATTGGACTTTGGTTCTTCTATTGGAGGGAATGAGACTTTGTGTTGTTTCCCTTTTAAACAAGCAGTGCAGTTGTCTTCATATTTGAACTCCTTCATAGGCAATCCTCTTACTAAACCACGGTGTATCAGCTGGTTCATGTTTTTGAGATTCACATGACCCAGCCTTCTATGCCATAGAGTAGATTCTTGAGGAGAAGCCTTGGAGAATAGGCAAGGATGGCCTTTTAGATCAATTTTCTTTGAAAGATCTAAGGCATATACTCTTCCTGTCCTGTTGGCCTTCAGGAGAGTATGATCATCCAACACCTTGTCAATCAAACTCAGAACTTTGGATGACAGAATCTGATAGTTCTGGCTGGTGAAAAGGGCAACATGGCCTTTATCACACATTTGACTGACACTCAAGAGGTTGTACTTGAGATTCTCCACATGGTTAACATCACCAAACTTTATTTCCTCATTGGAAACAAAGCCTTTGCCGATGATGTAACCCTTAGCATCATTGCCAAAGAAAACAAATCCCTTCTTTCCTTGAAAGTAGTCATTAAGAGGAGAGCTGCTCCCTGTCATATGCATGGATCCTCCACTGTCTACATACCAGATGCTTCTTTGGCATTCTAAAGAACCCTGCATTCATAACAAATCAGTTAGTTTTTGAGACCCAAACCTTTTTGGTTTTGGGTCTGTTTTCATCAACAGATGTGACACTAACAGGTTTGTTATAAGTAATATCCTGAGGTAAAGGAGATGGTGTAGAAGAGGATTCCTTTGGCTTGGATTTCCTTTTCTGTGGTTTCAACATAGGAGCATCTAATTGGTTAACTCTCCCCATTAGATGTTGAACCATCATAACAAGTTGTGTCTCATTTTATGATAAAGCCTTCAGCTCATCAGACACATTAGTGCTTGAATTTGATGGATTCCTGTGTTGAACCATCTCCTTTTGAGCAACCTCAGCTGTTGCCTGAATAACCCCTTCCTTCTTTTTGGATTTCTTTTTGGACTTTAGGGTTTCAGGTTTTGATGTTGCTGGTACAAACTTGGTCTCAAACTCATTTTTCATTTTATTCATTTTCTTTTTAATGTTCTCATTTGATTGAGTTTGGATGCCCTTTTATACCAGCAATCATCAGTGAGATGATTGAACAAGCCACATATTTCACATGGCTTCTTCTTCATCTTTGGTTGATCATCTACTGAAGAAGATGAAATTACTGAAGACTTGTTCTTCAACAATTTGCTATCAGTACTTGCAGTTCTCTTCCTTGCAGTACTTGCTTTCCTGATATCTTCTTCAGTAGTTTTCAAACCCTTTCTACTTGCAGTTTTCTTCCCTTCAGTACTTGCAGTAGTTTGGGTTTGATCTTCAGGTGTTATTACTTGCTCTTCAGTACTTTCAGTACTTTAAGAAACAACACCTGAGTTGATCAACTTTTTGATCATGTGACTGTCAGCATTTGAACCATCAGCTGTTTAACATCAGCTGATTGGTTTTGTGAGGACTTAATGCTGATTTCAACCTTTGATGGTGCTGTATCAGATAGAAGGTCACATGATGAGAAGGATTGGTTATTGCTTTCACCATCAGATTCCACTTCTGCTCTGGAAGTAAAATCTGTAGGAGGAGCAGTGTGATTATAACCAATGCCAAACTTCACATTGGAAGCTGATTGCTTACTCAGAAGCATTTCAAAACCCTTGCAGGATTGTACCTAGCGATCACACTCTACCTGGGTAGCTGCAAGTGTTTCCTTGAGGTCTCTGTACTTCTCTAGAAGTACCTCTTCCCTAGCCTTATCATCTGTGATTTGGCATTTAAGTTTATAAATCTCATCATTTTTATCCTTATGTACAGACTCAAATTCAGCTTTTCTTTGGAAAGGGTTTGCTCTAGCTCAAGATTTTTATGAATTAAAGCTACATTTACTTGTCTAATAGAAGCAAATGTGGCTATGCATAATTCAGAACATAGCTTGGCTTTGGCATCAGAAGATACCTGTGATGAAGCATTGGAGGATGAACCATCAGCAGACTCCAGGGCCATGAGAGCAAGGTTCCCAAAAGGATTATCACCACCATGTTGGCCAGCACCAGGAAACAGTTGTTCATGACCAGATAAATCATCTGGTAAACTGCTCCAGTCAATAACTCCTGGGGTGAAGAAGCTGTGTTGTTGAGGTTGGGTTTGATAATGAGATTGGGATTGTTGAGGCTCAGGAAAAGCATGTGGTTGATAAGCAATAGGTTCTTGAACTTGACTTGGCTGAGGCATGTAGTAGCAAGGGTATGGGTATGGCATAGGACTTTAAGGAACAAAGTATGCAGGTGATGATTGTGCTGGTGATGGATAACCAGAACTAGTGGAATGTTGCCCTTTGTTCTGTGAGCTATTGCTTAGGAAGGTCATAAAGGGTGCAGAGGTGTTAGATCCAGATGATCTACACTCTCTAACAAAGTGTCCAAGCCTATGGCACTTGTGACACCTCAACTTGCTCTTGTCAAAACCAACTTTGGTTTTGCCAGAGAGACAAAGAAATTTCCTACCAGTTCTCTTGTAGAACTTTTGAGATCTGATATTTATCATTGCCATTTGACTCAAAATATCCATCTCTTCCAGATCATCATCTGGAATGCCCTTTAGATCCTCCATCAGAAAACACAAGTTATCACTGCTACCTCCTGAACTACCATCAACACCAACAAAAGCATGTTCAGAATTGGTAGAGAAATCAATATGCTCATCATAGGCACTCTCTGATGCAGCATATTCTGACTCTTGACCTATCAGTGCAGTATTACCTGATATAAAGTCATTAGTGAGCTTACCAGATGATGACAACTTCCTTTTCTGTTCTATCTCTCTTTCAAATGTAAGCAATTTCCCACGAAGTTGGGTGAGAGATAGAGTGCTCAGATTTGCACTAGAGCGTAGGACAATAGTGTATGTGTCCCATCTCTCAGGCAGGGATCTGAGGAATCGGTTGTTCATCTGGCTATTGGAATACTCTTGTTTAACCATTTTCAGCTCAGAAATAAGACAAGAGAATCACTCAAACTGTTGAGTCAGTGTCTCACCCTTCCTATAAGAGAATGTCTCATATTGTTGGGCGAGGATTTCCCTAGTGTTTGCTAAGACCTCATCAGTTCCTCCGAATTGTTCCTTCAGAGCAACCCAGAGATCATGAGCAGTTTCATGATGCATCAACCCTGAATTGATTTCATTAGGCAGTGCCATGGCCAGAATTCTATGGGCTTTAGCATCAATTTCGAACAGCTTAAGATCTTCGTCCGAATATTGATCAGGTTTCTTCGGAACCCTCTCATTTGATTCAGGAACGCTCACCATAGGCTTGTATGGTCCATGCACCACTGATTTCCAACAACCAGCGCTGTTGATGGATAGATGATGGAGCATACTTCGTTGCCATATGTTATACTCACTCCTAACAAGTACCAGAGGCTTTGTTGAGGAGCCACTATTGTGAGGATCATTTGTTGTTGTCGCCATTGAACAAATTCAAGCTAATTCAAATTAATTTCAGAAAATCTAGCTCAAAACCACGTAAACCTCAAATTGAATGGCCAGAAGCAGCAGAAACTCAATCTCTATAACCGATTCTTGCAAATTTGCTAATTCGATCAAACGTAGATAGCAAAAGAGCAGTTTTAATGATCAATTGTTAAATCGATCAATGATTAACCTGCTCTGATACCATTTGAAAGGATCTCAGCCTCTAGTTTGATCAATTAGGTTGGATTTGCAACGGAATTAGCACACGAATTAAGCAAATTATAACAAGAACACACGAGATTTAGCAATGTAACAGTAAGTTATAGAGAGAGAGTAATTCTGTAAAAAGGTGTATTCAATTGATCACACGCTTTGGCCACAATTACAATTAGGTCATCTTCCTTATATAGGAAAGATGACGTCAGCTGATGTCACTTGACAGTGACATCAAACCGTTATTACAACAAACTACTGAAACTAACTAAACTACGAAAGATGTCAAACAGCTGACATCTTCTTACAAAATATTAAGTGTTAAAACTATTACAACTACTGAAAAGAAACTACTGAAAACTACAACATCTGAAGAACATTCTCTTCAGATGTTTTACAAATTACTGAAATACAAAAAGACAACTACTGATAAGAAAGTGCTGAATGGTAAACCATCACAACAACTGAAGAATACTTCTTCAGCTGTTGTGACAAACTCTGAAGCTTTCAACACTTGACTTCAGACTTGCAACTTCAGATATTGTTATCAGCTGATGACTTCAGTTGTTGTCATCAGCTGATGTCTTCAGTCTTTGTCTTCAGTCTTTGTGCTTCAGCTGATGATCTTCAGTACTTTGATCTTCAGCTGATGTTCTTTAGTACTTTAGTCTTCAGCAGATGAAGTCTTCAGCACTTTAGTCTTCAGCTGATGGTCTTGAGCACTTTAGTCTTCAGCTGATGGTCTTTAGCACTTTAGTTTTCAGCTGATGGTCTTTAGTCTTTGTCATCATCAGCTGTTGAGGTCTTCAGCAGTTGTTGTGATGTCTTGTGGGACTTAAAGGTTTTTCTGATTTGGCTCATTGGTTCATTTGGTCCAACAGCTATTACTTGATGCTATGTGTTGTATGATGTTACTTGTGAATGCTATTGACCTTGGATGCTCTTGGTGGTGTGGTTCTTCTTTGTGGGTATACTTTGTGGTTCTTCTTTGCCGAGCATCCATTACAACCATTAATCCCGGTTATGGGACCTAAGGATTGGCTTGGTTGTAACCTATATGTATGCGCTTCGTGGATCTTGCTACGTCATGTGAAACTTGTCTTTCAATACAACCATTGGTTCCGGTAATGGGACCTAAGGATTGGTTTGGTTGTAACCTATACGTATGGGCTTTGTGGATCTTGCTACGTCATGTTAAGCTTGTTATGCTATGGAAAATCTTTCAATACAACCCTTAATCCCAGTAATGGGACCTAAGGATTGGTTTGGTTGTAAACTATACGTATGCGCTTTGTGGATCTTGCTACATCATTTTAAACCATTTACACTTTGGGAATGCTTTCTATACAGCCATCAATTCCCTTGTGGAACTGATGAATAAGTTTGGCTGTAGCTATTTATAACTGGTGAAACCGCCTACACATAAGTGTAGTTGCGGTAGCTTTTATTAAACTTACTTACTGTTTTCATCTTAACATATTTTATTACTTAAAACCTGCGAAGCTCACCAACAATTATGTTGACCGTTTTGAGCATCTCTTTTCAGGTGAACAAGGTAATTGAAGTTCTAGGAGTGCTGCCTTTTAGTGGAGACCCTAGGAATCATTGTTGAGGCTGAATATACATTTGTACATTGTTGCAGTCCACTAAACAATTAACATTCTTTTGAACACTTGTTCTCGGGTTGTGGGAAAACTAAACAATGTCATTCTATATGGTTATGTGATCCTTACATGTTATGCATATGGCTAAGTTGTCGTGAATATTGACTGAACGCGACACAAGTCTCCATTTATGTTCGGGTGTCGTCGTGACACGCTTGTCATCATATTTATATTGCTTTTCTATCGTATACCATGTGTTCTGACGATCCCGTCTGGCTCGCATCCCCGTGTTTCCGCTATCAGCGGGGGTGTGACAGACTGGTATCAGAGCCATTGGTTATAGAGAATTAGGCAATACACTTGACCTAGACTATAACCTAGGAACCTTCGTGTAGAATGCATGCTAGGACTGGCTTGCATTTAATATTACATGTGTGTTCCTCTGTACTTGTTACTTGACTCTATACATGATTCTAAGCATATGTGCTTGTTATCTGATCATCCTGAGGAAGACACTATTACTCTTAGTCTTTCTCCACGGGATACCCTTATACTAGAAACTTACATTTGGATGTGCATTACAATATACCATTAGGTCGGAACACCCGACTGAAGGGAAACTTCACAGATCACGTGCAGCGTCGATCACAAATACTAAACCCTACCATATGATAGTATGCCTGAGTTCCTGAAAGTATGAAAGACAGATAACTATCGCTAGATAAATTGTGTTTATGTGCTTGGAGTTTATTTGCTATTACATACTACTATTGGCTCATGGACATGAGGACATTACATGAACTGTGCTTGATGAATGCTATCAATACTATGATGTTAACTTGGGGTAAGGGAAGCTAAGGGTGACCATGCAAAGCAAATTACCATTACGGGTGCACACGTAATTGCAATTCGCCGTGCATGAGAAGTCTGGCTAATCTTACCAGGGGGTAACGATCATGAGTATTACAAGTTTTCTATTCTATACCCTAGGGTGTGCTAGGATGATAATTCTAGTAAAACTTCGTTAAGGGTAACAAAACATTACTAACATCTACTATTACATAAGTCCTGTCCTACTTAGAGCCTTCATGGTATTTCCAATCATGACATTGACCTTATCCTTTATGAGACATTCCTCCACTTAGCATTTCAGTAAGACCCCACAAGAAGGTGAGACCCCACAAGGCAGAGGTAGGGGTAGACCACTAAGAACAGGTGGTGCTCCAGCTGGCAACAATCAGGGAACTGACAACCCTAACATAGCTGCTATGATTGCACAGCAGCTAGCCGCACTGATTCCAACTATAGTGACTCAAGTGAGCGACACTCTTCTGAATCATCATCTCCATGGGGATCACGATACTAATGATCAACATAACCAAGGAGCAGGGGAAGACACTGGGATTGGTGGAACAACTGGAAACAAAACTGGAGTCGACAAAACTGGACGGTGATGTTCTTACAAGGAATTCGTGGCCTGCAAACCCCGAGAATTCTATGGGAAAGGTGGGGCGATAGCCCTGACTAGATGGCTTGAAAAGATGGAGGCAGTGATTGACATCAGTGAATGCCTCGACAGCCAAAGAATCAAGTATGCCACGTGTTCACTGCAGGGCAAAGCATTAACCTGGTGTAACACCCAGGTTCAAGCTAGAGGAAGAGAATCTGTGATGCAAATGACTTGGGATGAGTTCAAAGCCCTGAATACTGAGGAGTACTGCCCTCTCAACGAGATGCAGAAACTTGAGCAGGAATTCTGGAACCATGCGATGGTAGGAGCTGGGCATGCAGCTTACACTGATCGTTTTCATGAGTTAGCAAGGCTGGTTCCACATTTGGTAACTCTGGAATCGAAGAGAATTGAAAGGTACATTCGGGGACTCGCGCCTCAAATCCGAGCATTGGTAACAGCAGCTGCTCCTCCCATGATTCAGAGCGCAATCCTGAAGGCTAGCGCTCTAACTGATGAGATGGTAAGAACAGGGATGTTGGGCAGAGGAGCAGAGAAGAGAAAGGAGGTTGGGGAAACGAGCCGGTCTAATGCCGGAAGATTTGATAAGAAGGCCAAGACAACCCGAAATTTTGTGGCTGTGACTCAAGAAATGAAAGAATATTCTAGGCCGCACCCGAAATGTAACAGGTGCACTCTTCATCATCCCCCAACAACGCCATGTCGGATGTGTGCAAATTGTAGGCGCCCGGGGCACCTAGCGAAGGATTGTAGAACTGCGCCGAACCTGGTTGCGCCCGTCAACACGGTTAACCCAGCCGGGAATGCCAGGGCTTGTTATGAGTGCGGAGGTCTTGGTCACTACCGGAACATGTGCCCCAAACTGAACAGGGCACCGGGTCAACAAAGGAATAACCAGCAGCAAGTGATGGCCATAGCTGGTAATCCGGGCCAAGGGAATCAAGGAAATGCTGCCAGAGGACGTGCATTCGTTATCGGAGCAAATGACGCCCGTCAGGACCCGAATGTTGTTACGGGTACGTACTTTCTCAATCACCACTTCGCATCCATACTATTTGATACTGGGGCAGACAATAGTTTCATATCTTCTGATTTTGCACACATGCTTGCCTTGAACCCTAGTAGACTAGAAACTAGGTTCTTCGTAGAAATGGCCAATGGTAGAGTTGTACAATCAGATGAAATTATTAGACAGTGCTCCATGATATTGGAGAACCATGCCTTCGATATAGACTTAATACCTTTCGAGTTGGGGAGCTTCGATGTGATTGTGGGGATGGATTGGTTGTCGAAACATGGAGCCAAGATTGTTTGTCGGGAGAAAGTAGTACGAATCCCCATGCTAAATGGGGAGGTACTCAAGATTCAAGGAGAACGACCGGGAAGAACTCTGAAGCTTATCACTTGCATGAGAACGCGACGATGTTTACGGAAGCAGTGTTACGCATTTCTGGCCCATGTAGTGGAAAAGAAAGAAGAAGGCAACAAGTTGGTGGATATTCCTATAGTATGAGATTATCCAGATGTATTCCCTGATGACTTGTCAGGTTTGCCTCCTCCACGACAGGTGGAATTTCGTATAGAGTTGGTTCCTGGAGCTACGCCGGTAGCAAAAGCACCATACCGGTTAGCGCCATCCGAAATGCAAGAGTTATCTAACCAATTACAAGACCTATTGGAGAAGGGTTTCATTCGGCCGAGTCATTCACCATGGGGAGCACCGGTCTTATTTGTCAAAAAGAAAGACGGGTCGTTCTGCATGTGTATCGATTATCGCGAATTGAACAAGTTGACTGTGAAGAATCGATATCCTCTTCCCAGAATCGATGATTTGTTTGATCAGTTGCAAGGAGCTTCATATTTCTCCAAGATTGATCTTCGTTCTGGATATCATCAATTGAGGGTTTTCGAGGATGACATACCGAAAACAACATTTAGGACTCGTTATGGTCATTATGAGTTCTTAGTCATGACGTTCGGACTGACTAACGCACTGGCTGTATTCATGGATTTGATGAATCGGGTGTGTAAACCATACTTGGATAAGTTCGTGATCGTATTCATTGACGATATACTTATCTACTCTCGATCGAAAGAAGACCATGAGGAGCATCTTCGGAGCATACTGAGTTTGTTACAAGAAGAGAAAGTTTTCGCTAAACTCTCAAAGTGCAAGTTTTGGCTTTGAGAAGTGAAGTTTTTGGGGCATGTGGCTAACAAGAATGGGATTCATGTAGATCCTGGCAAAATTGAAGCGGTGAAGAAATGGGATACACCCCAGACACCTTCAGAGATACGGCAATTCTTAGGATTGGCCGGATACTATCGTCGATTCATTGCGAATTTCTCAAAGATTGCCCAACCGTTAACATTGTTGACTCAGAAAGACAAGAAGTTTGATTGGGGGAAAGCACAAGAACAAGCATTCCAAACATTGAAGGAGAAGTTGTGCAACGCACCGATATTGTCCCTCCCAGACGGGACGGATGATTTTATGGTGTACTGTGATGCTTCGCATCAAGGTTTGGGTTGTGTGCTAATGTAGAAAGACAAGGTGATTGCTTACGCCTCATGACAACTTAAGGTGCACCAAAAGAACTACACAACTCATGATTTGGATTTGGGCGCTGTAGTATTTGCATTTAAAATATGGAGGCACTATCTGTATGGAACCAAATACATCATCTACACAGATCATAAGAGCCTTCAACACATCCTGAATCAGAAAGAACTCAACATGCGTCAACGACGATGGGTAGAGCTACTTAGTGACTACGATTGTGAAATCCAGTATCATCCGGGGAAAGCCAATGTGTTGGCTGATGCCCTAAGTCGTAAAGAGCGCGTGAAACCACTACGTGCTCGAGCTTTGGGATTGACTATTCAAACGAACTTGAAAGCTCAGATCCAACTTGCATAAAAGGAAGCATTGAAAGGAGAAAACCTTGCGGGAGAAGAATTCCGAGGGTTAGACAAACAGATGATATGCAAGGATGATGGTATACAGTACTTCATGGATCGCATATGGGTACCCAAATGGGGAGACGTTCGTACCCTGATCATGGAGGAAGCGAACAAGACACGATATTCTGTTCATCCTGGTGCAGACAAGATGTATCACGATCTTAAGGATCTATACTGGTGGCCAGGCATGAAGAGAGACATTGCTATGTATGTGAGCCGATGCTTGACGTGCTCGAAAGTTAAGGCTGAACATCAAAAACCATCGAGATTATTACAGCAACCTGAAATTCTTGAGTGGAAATGGGAGAACATAGCCATGGATTTTATTACCAAACTTCCAAGGACGCCTAGCGGACACGACTCGATATGGGTCGTAGTAGATCGAATGACAAAATCAGCTCACTTTTTGCCTATCCGAGAAGACTATAAAATGGATAAGCTGGCAAGGTTGTACATCAAAGAGGTCGTGACATGGCACGGGGTGCCGGTGTCAATCATATCCGATCACGACAGTCGATTCACTTCACGATTTTGGTAAACACTACAAAAAGCGATGGGCACTCAATTAGATATGAGTACCGCCTATCACCCACAAACAGATGGCCAAAGTGAACGAATGATACAAACATTGAAAGACATGCTCAGAGCTTCTGTAATCGATTTTGGTGGTAGCTGGGACACTCATTTACCATTGATTGAGTTCTCCTACAACAACAGCTATCATACGAGCTTGGATGCGCACCATTTTAAGCATTGTACGGGAGGAAATGTAGATCCCCAGTTTGTTGGGCTGAGATTGGTGAAAGCCAACTTACAGGCCCAGAGATCATTCAAGAAACGACTGATAAGATTTTCCAAATCAAAGACAGACTTAAAGCTGCTAGATATCGCAAAAAGAGCTATGCCGACAACCATCGAAAGCCTCTAGAATTCAATGTTGGAGATCACGTTTTACTCAAAGTCTCTCCCTGGAAAGGGATTGTACGATTTGGAAAGAAAGGAAAGAAAGGAAAGTTAGCCCCTCGATACGTAGGACCATTCGAGATTACAGAAAGAATCGGTCCGGTGGCTTACCGGTTAAGGTTGCCACAAGAACTCAGCGGTGTACATGACACATTTCACGTATCAAACCTCAAAAAGAGCCTAGTAGATGAAACTCTACATGTGCCAATTGAGGAAATCAAGATTGACGAAAAGCTTTATTTTGTCAAAGAATCTATCGAGATCATGGACCGAAAGGTCAAACGCTTAAGGCGCAGCAAGATACCGATCGTTCGCGTGAGATGGAACTCCAAGCGAGGACCAGAATTCACGTGGGAACGAGAAGACCAGATGAAGCTCAAATATCCACATCTATTCGAGGATGACACTCTTGGACCTAGCACCAGTTGAATTTCAGGATGAAATTCTCTCAACTGGGGGATACTGTGACATCCGTCACCTCAAGGTCCGTCATTTAACGTGAAATCCCGTTAGCTATCCTTAGAGCGTTCATTTTTCATCTTCATAGATTATTCGTGAGGACATCATGTTTGATTTTTTTTGTTTCAGTGGTGTATCAATATTTGCAAGCATATCATCCAAAACGCTCACGAATATCACAATCGACATCACTAATTATATTATGTTATATAATAGAAACATCATTAATAACAACAATTAACACATCCTTATAATTAGTATGACGCGCGTATCTACGTCGTTATCAAACGAAAGAAGTTTGGGGACTCGGGGGCTAAGTGCAGGGACTAAACTTGACAAATTGCCAAACTAGGGCTGGGTATAAATACCCCACACCAGCCATAGCCTTCACATTTTCCTTCTTCTTCTTCTTCACCTTCTCCTCCATTTTTCTCTCAATCTAGCACCAAAATCCGTCATGTTTGTTGCGTTTTCACCGTCAAATCTTGGTTATCATCGTGAATACTCACTTCTAGCAGGTAGATAACCTTGTTTGACCCGTTTCTTGCTCGATTTAACCTCTGCGTTTTCTAGGGTTTCGGGTGTTCGGGTTCATCCGAGCACAAGAAGTCGTGGGGGTGCGTGTGTAGCCTTTTTGAGTGTGCATTTTACTTAGATATTTTAGATGAGTGTTTCTGGAGGTTCTTGATATGTGAAACCCGTGCCCGGAGCAGCTGGACGCTGCTCGGTGCTTCAGCAGTCACGACTTGCTGTACAGGGTGACTGGGCCTTTCAGGCGACTGAGCCGTGCGACTGAGTGAGTCGTGCGACTGAGTCCATGCGTCTGAGTCTATCATGCGACTGAGTGGTGCGACTGGGGTGAGTGGTGCGACTGAGTCCATGCGTATGTGTGTGTTGTGCGATTGAATGCATGCGATTAGGAGTGTGTGCAATTGAGTCAATACGGATGAATGTGTGTGACTGTGTGTATCGTGCGACTGAAGGTCAAGTCGCACGAATGAGAGTTCAGTCGTACGAATAAAGCTTATTCGTACGAATGAAGGCTGGATCGTGCGGATGGAAGGTTGAGTCGTGCGATAGGGTGCTGTGTGGTACGACTGAGTGCTTAGTCGCACGAATGAGGGTTCAATCGTGCGAATGAAGCTGATTCGCACGACTGAGAGTTGATTCGTATAAATGAAGTGTCCAGTCGTGCGTCTGGTCTTGTCGTGCAAATGGAATCATTATGTGTGAAGTCTTGCTATGTGAGGTGTGTGTTGTCATGTGATGATAAGATGACATCGACGCGGTTGCCATTGCTAATGATGATCTGTAAGACTAACACTATCCAACTTATTAATGTTACATCAAATTCAATCAACTTAACATTTTACAATTTGTAACAAATGAATCATAACACAAACACTTACCTAGTACTTTTCTGACAATGGTAACACTTTCACACAAACGTTATCGACAATGGCAACGTTACTAGTGTCTGGATCTACATAAGATCTATTATGTGTGTTTGTGTGCAAGTGTTACCCATGACCAAACCGAAACTGCCCGAACCTATTGAACATCATCTTATGATTTATGCTCATTGTTAATGCCTGTCGGTAACTGTCAATAGGTGTTGACTGTTCATAGCATTCTACTATTGGGAATATTCGTTCATGCTTATCATCTATTCAGTGAGTTTCGTGGCCCCTTTTGACGTTTATATAATCTTTAAACATTTCCAAATTAGGGGAAAAGAATGCTTGCTTACTTAACACATTTTCAAGCGCCTTCCCTAGTGGAAGTCTGCTGTAACATTTATGGTTAACTTATCTTGCTTGTCTTGTTGAATGATGCTAATATGACTCTTGACTCCATGCTATGTTGCTACCTTGTATATTACTTGGTGGCTTTACATTATTATGCGCTATTACTTGATGCTATGTGTTGTATGATGTTACTTGTGAATGCTATTGACCTTGGATGCTCTCGGCGGTGTGGTTCTTCTTTGTGGGTCTACTTTGTGGTTCTTCTTTTCTAAGCATCCATTACAACCATTAATCTCGGTTATGGGACCTAAGGATTGACTTGGCTGTAACCTATACGTATGCGCTTTGTAGATCTTGCTATGTCATGTCAAACTTGTCTTTCAATATAACCATTAGTTCCGGTAATGGGACCTAAGGATTGGTTTGGTCGTAACCTATATGTATGCGCTTTGTGGATCTTGCTACGTCATGTTAAACTTGTTATGCTATGGAAAATCTTTCAATACAACCCTTAATCTTGGTAATAGGACCTAAGGATTGGTTTGGTTGTAAACTATACGTATGCGCTTTGTGGATCTTGCAACGTCATTTTAAACCATTTACGCTTTGGGAATGCTTTCTATACAGCGATCAATTCTCATGTGGAACCGATGAAAAGGTTTGGCTGTAGCTATTTATAACTGGTAAAACCACCTACACATAAGTGTAGTTGCGGTAGCTCTTATTAAACTTACTTATTGTTTTCATCTTAACATATTTTATTACTTAAAACCTGCGAAGCTCACCAACAATTATGTTGACCGTTTTGAGCATCTCTTTTCAGGTGAACAAGGTAATTGAAGTTCTAGGAGTGCTGCCTTTTAGTGGAGACCCTAGGAATCATTGTTGAGGCTGAATATACATTTGTACATTGTTGCAGTCCACTAAACAATTAACATTCTTTTGAACACTTGTTCCCGGGTTGTGGGAAAACTAAACAATGTCATTCTATATGGTTATGTGATCCTTACATGTTATGCTTATGGCTAAGTTGTCGTGAATATTGACTGAACGTGACACAAGTCTCCATTTGTGTTCGGGTGTCATCATGACACGCTTCTCATCATATTTATATTGCTTCTCTATCGTATACCATGTGTTATGACGATCCCGTCTACCTCGCATCCCCGTGTTTCCGCTATCAACGGGGGTGTGACAGACTGGTATCAGAGCCATTGGTTATAGAGAATTAGGCAATACACTTAACCTAGACTATAATCTAGGAACCTTCATGTAGAATGCATGCTAGGACTGGCTTGCATTTAATATTACATGTGTGTTCCTCTATACATGTTACTTGACTCTATACATGATTCTAAGCATATGTGCTTGTTATCTGATCATCCTGAGGAAGACACTATTACTCTAAGTCTTTCTCCACGGGATACCCTTATACTAGAAACTTACATTTGGATGTGCATTACACTATACCATTAGGTCGGAACACCCGACTGAAGGGAAACTTCACAGATCACGCGCAGCGTCGATCACAAATACTAAACCCTACCATATGATAGTATGCCTAAGATCCTGAAAGTATGAAGGACAGACAACTATCACTAGACAAATTGTGTTTATGTGCTTGGAGTTTATTTGCTATTACATACTACTATTGGCTCATGGACATGAGAACATTACATGAACTGTGCTTGATGAATGCTATCAATACTATGATGTTAACTTGGGGTAAGGGAAGCTAAGGGTGACCATGCAAAGCAAATTACCATTACGGGTGCACACGTAATTGCAATTCGCCGTGCATGAGAAGTCTGGCTAATCTTACCAGAGGGTAACGATCATGAGTATTACAAGTTTTCTATTCTATACCCTAGGGTGTGCTAGGATCATAATTCTAGTAAAACCTCGTTAAGGGTAACAAAACATTACTAACATCTACTATTACATAAGTCCTGTCTTAATTAGAGCCTTCATGGTATTTCCAATCATGACATTGACTAAAATATTTCCAATCAAATAGGTATAACAACTTGATTTCGATCGTCAAACATCCATTAAAACATATTGTTTTATTATTTCAATTCAGACATTGTTTGACCTAGGTTAAACATCAAACTAAAATCAAAACATGAATTTTTGATGTTTTAAACCAAATCAAATATTGAATATATGTTAAATGACCATAGTCGACTATGTATGAACTTTTATTTTGTTGAAATTTGATTAAGTGTTCATCGAGTTCATTTTCAGACATGATGTTCATGCCAAAATCATACAAAAATCGGTTGTTGATCTTTGAAAAAGTTGAAAATAACTTGAAATAAGTTATAACCTAGTATATATGTTCAAAAATCAGTAACAAACAAGAAAATTCAGTTGATTTGGCATGGCATTCAACATACAAGCATTAAATGCAATTTCATTCAATGTATATTAAATGTTCAAGTTTGGCTCTAAAAAGTCAAACTAAATTTCATGAACAAGTTGGTATGAGATGAAATTGATGTATGATTTGTACAAAGCAACTTGTTGGTGATATAACAAACACAATGCAAAACAATTTGGATAAAATCAAGTTGAAACAAACAAGACATGCATGATCAAAATTGACAAATGTTTACTTTGGCATCGATTGAATATTTTATGAATTGACTGAAAAACTGAAAATTTGGCATCGATTGAATATTTTATGAATTACTTACAATTTATTTATCTTTGGTTATTATTTTGGTAATAAATGTTGTGGTTGATGAACTTCATTATTTTCTTACTAATTACTATGGCTAAATGAGGTAAATATTTTAGATGTTGCTTATTATTTTGTTTGTGAATGTAAAGTGAAAATGGAATGTGGTGGAAGAGGATGTGGTCGAGGACGAGGCACCGGATGCGGACGTGGCACGGGAGCAGTCGACATGACCCCTGCAAAACTGGATGCCCTGATAAACGAGCATGTGCAGGCGGCATTGGCTGCTGTACAAGCCATACAACCAGCATGTAAATGTTACAAGTGGCTTGACAAATACTTTAGCTGCTTGTTTAAAGCTGTTAAACTAAATGTTTTGGTTTGTTGTCATAGGACCCCCACCCTGTACCTATAAATCCTTCATGGATTGCACGCCCTATACCTACAGTGGAGCTGAATGGGCTGTGGGATTGATGCGGTGGTTTGAGAAGACTGAATCAGTCTTTGCTAAATGTAACTGCCCGCCAGCCGATCAAGTGAAGTACGGTACTCGAACCCTCGAAGGCGCAACACTCTCCTGGTGGAATGCTTAGGTGCAGATGCTGGGTCAGACGATGGCTAATGACCTACCTTAGGAAGAATTCAAGATGATGATGACTAAGGAGTATTGTCCTCATGATGAGGTGCAAAAGTTGGAAGTTGAATTTTGGCAGCTGAAGATGCAAGGTTCTAAGATTAAGGCCTGCCACCAGGTCTCATGAGTTGGCAACCTTGTGCCCGAGGATGGTTAACAAGATGCACAAGATAATTGAGCTTTATTTACGTGGTTTGCTTTCTAAAATTCAGAGTATGGTGACAACCTCTAACCCCGCCGCCATACAATAGGCTATTTGGTTAGCCCATAGGCTGACCGACCAGGCGGTGGAACAAGGAAAGCTACCCAAACGGGGTGTGGTGGCTAGCGTACCTGATAACAAGCGCAAGTGGGAAAACACTAGTAATAAAGGCTCATCATCAAGCCACCAGCCTCAGCAACAGCAGCAAAGGAAATTTGACAAGAATAAGAGTTTCAAGCAATTAGCTTCGACAACCCAAGGACAATGTGGATACGTGGGGAAGCATGCAAAGTGCAACCGATGCAAATATCATCACACCAGCAGGTGTGATAACTTTAAATGTCAGCGTTGTGGAAAGCTTGGGCAAGCATCAAAAGATTGTCATGTTGAATTGATGAAGAAGCCACAACAAATGCAGGAAACACCAAAAGGCTACTTTGAGTATGGAAAGAAGGGCATTACAAGAGGAACCACACTCAATTAAAGAAGAATGGCAATGGTGCTAGGAACAATGGACATAACAACAACACTGGTAATGGTGAGTTGGTGACAACAATGGTGGTAATAACGATAGAGCCAAGGGGAGAGCCTTTGTCATCGGTTCAGGTGAGGCTCTAAACCATACTACTGTTGTTACTGATAAATTTCCTATTGATGGTCGATATGCTACTATACTATTTTGTGAATCCAAGGATCTCAATTCAGGAATTATCAGTATTAAAATAAGTCAATTTAATAATCGCGGAATTATCACTAATTGACGTTTAATTGTTTTAATGATTAATGATGAACACAACCACAAAAACACAATAAATGCGAAATCAATAATTATTTAAACGTATTTCATTAACTATAAAGTAATGATTACAAAAGAATAATAACGAATAACTATGAACAACGAATTCAGTGAATCGAATAATGTTGATGTTGATGTGACGGCGGTTAGGGTTGCACAATGATGTAACTCTTGACAGCCGTAATATTGATTGATTGTGTTCTGCGAGATGTGAAACCTAGGACTCATATTTATACACGGTTTGAGTCGGTTAAGGAAACACCGGATCTCTCGGGATTTGTTATTGATTGTGTTGACTTGTTTGACTTCTTGGTATTAGCAATCGCACAAGTATAATGTTCTTCCGCAGGAGTCTTGTCGTCCGCAGAACTTTTGTTCTTCTGTAGATGAATTGGTCTTCCGTAGAAGAGTTGTTCTTCCGTAGGAAATCCTTCTTCCGTAGGAGTCTTCACTTCATGGTACTTGATCATCCGCAGGAACATTCACTTGGTCATTTGGTCTTGTAAGAAACATATCTACGGATTAACAATAATGTTCATCCGTAGATGTTTCTTACACTTGGTCAATTTCAGGAATCCGTCCAAGTATATTGTTTTTCCTTGTCAAGTCACAATTCAACACACATATATATGGGGTTAACCTATAGATTCAATGCACATATATATATATATATATATATTGACTGTTACAAATATTAATTACAAGACTTGATTCAAGTACTAAGCCTATACAAAACTGATCTAGCCCTATACAATCTAGATCTAACAATACTCCCCCTTAGGCTTAGCTCCTTGTAATCAGTCCTTCAAAACAGCAAGCTCCTTGACTCTTGATATGATTTTGTTGTAGAAGTAAGATACAACTACCTTTTGATCATCATACTTGTATTTGATCTCCATTTTGCTGATTTTCTTCAGAGTCTCGAAGCCAAGTCCCAGAACATCCTCCTCTGTAGTGAGAGTCTCCAAGACTCTGTCATTCTTCACTACTTCAAGTTCATCTTGTTCGGAGAGGTGAAGTTCTGTGACTTCATCATACTCTGTTACCTTCAGCAAGCCTGCATTGTGTCTGCGTCGTTTGTAGGCCTTTGCATGAAGTTTGTTAATCACTTGTATCATGTGAACATGCAGGAACAGATCATTTTGAGCTGCTTCATCACTCAGCTTCGGAAAGAATTTGTCATGAAGGTAGGAAGTGTAGCTCGGATGAAGCAACTTGATTTCCACAGGATCAAAGACCCTGATCTTTTCAGCTCGTTTGTTCTCTGCATTCCTCAGCAGCACCAGTTCTTTTGTCCTCTCTACATATCCCCATTCAGTGATAGGGAGTGTGTATTGAGTCCCTTCAATGTGCTTGATGGCTGCTGAGGTTCTGTTGTTATAGCCAACCCTCTTTAGAAATTCATCATCTACTGATTCAGAGACATTGGACTTGTATCTTTTCAGCCCTTGAATTCTTCTTCTGTGCCCATCATCATCTCTCTTAGCTTCTATCAGCATATCATCTTTGAACTTTGTTTTCAGTTAACCCACTCTGCTTGAGAAGTCCATGCCCCTTGGATGTATTGGATAATTTGTCATGTTAAGGCTTTGCAGGTCCTTTAGATCATTCTCAGGAAGGCAGAGAACTAAAAACACATCGTGGAAGTATTCAACTCTTCCTGATGTCCTTTTGATCACTGCACAATCCCACTCTTGATCATATTTCCATGCCATGATCTTGTTTTCTTCAGCTGAGTTGGGAGTTGTGAGATGATCAATCAACTGAATCAGAGTGGACTTCTGATCAGTGATTTCTCTAACAGTGGTACCAAGGGGCCATACTTTGCCTGGGATGACTTCCCTTGGTTCCCTGATGAGCTTATCCTTTGCTTTATGCTGATCCTTGGGTTCCATAGTTATTGGATCAGCTGACAGTTTGCTTTGTTTGTCATCAGTTGGATGAGGAGCTGTGGTTCTGAATTTGACACCGGTTTCCAATTCCACCTTCATTACATGCTCCATCATCCTCCGCAATTCTCCAGTAGTTCTGCCTTTAAGCTCATGCGGTTTGTAGTTATGGTCCTGTAACCAGCAAGTCATGTTGTACTTGGTCAGTTTGGCTGTGTCACAGTGGCCCAGATCCTTTTTAATTTTCTCCAATGACTGCAAGATTGGAAAGGCTTCATAATCACAGTTTGGGATTATGAACCTTGCAAACTCAAACTCTTTCAGTGCATTCTTCATCTCAGATGTATTCATCCTCTCAACCATGTCATATGGAAAACCATGGTTGATGAGGGTCATGAACATGCTAGAATCAGGCTTCTCTTCCATGATGTCTGCTGTTGTTAGAAGATCATCGGCCTTTCCTCCCTTTTCACCAGTGGGGGACTCCATCCTTGTCAGCTCCTCCCATTCTTTCTCACTTTCATCATCATCCCCGGATGATACCTTCACAGTAGACACATCTACTGAAGGTGTAGGTGCAGGGGATGGAAGTTTTTGTCTTTTTAGGGAGGTTTCATCTTCAGATTTCCTTTTGATTGCTCCTAAGTATTTTCTTTTCCGGGAGTACAGAATCAGTTGCTTAGAAGCTTCAGCTGACTGTTTTGATTGATCAACACTTGGGGCCTCTTTTGTTTTTAGAGCTGAAATTTTTCTTTTCTGCTTCTCTATCTCTTCATCTTTCTGTTTGATTTGCTCAGCTTTATCATTTTGCTCAATTTTAAAGATGCCTCCAACTCTTGTTCTCTTTGCAACAATGCATCAATAACTTCATTGTTGCTTAGTGCATATTCTCTCAGCCTTTTTAGCCTTGCATCTTTCTTCATTAGCTCTTCATCTTTTTCTTGAATTATACCTTTCAGCTCTTCAATTCTTTGTTTTCGCTTATTTGATTTGAGTACTAACTTGTTGTACTCAGCAACCAAAAAGCTTTTGCTGACAGGAATGTCACTGTCACTCAAGTCATCTTCATGGTATGCAATGACATCCTGAGCAAATCCTTGTACTTCCCCGTGCTCATCAGGAGTTTGTTCATCTTTCAATGAAGATATGGGCTCAGTATGTGCTGATGACACTTGTTCTTCTATGTGTGTGGGTGAGAAGGGAACAGAGCTAGCTTGAGATAATATCTCAGTGTCTCCTGAGTGTACAGAGTGTACAGACTCAGTTATCTCAAAAGGTTCAGTGCCAGCACTTTCCGATGATGGATGTTTTGGTGATTCTGGTGGTGGTTGTACAGGGGATTGAATTTGTAGTGGAGAGAAAGGTTGAGTGTGATGTGATGATGAATGAGAAGGTGATGGTGATTGTTGTTGGACTGGAGATATTGGCTGAGTGTTTTTGGTGGAAGATGAGGATATCAGCAGAGGTGATTGATGGTGATGAATTGGGGATATCGGTTGGGTGTTGATGCTTGCTGGTGATTGTGATTGTTGAGGGGGTGTTTGGCTAGGTGATTGATGTTGGAGTGGTGGAGTTTAGATTGGTGAGTGGTGTTGGTGTGGTGGTGTTTGGAGTGGTGAGTGAGATGCTTGTGCAGAATCAGGAGATGACTCTGCTTTATCTGCCCAAACCAACTCTTGTGGCAGGTCTGCTTGGGCATCCACTACATGGGCGAACATTGGCATGTCCTCACCCTGGTACTTCCTACTGAGTTTGTTCAGCACTGATTTGCCCAAGTGTGCTTGCACAAACACTTCGCCAACTCTGTCCAACCTTGGAAGTTCTGAGTTGATCACAAGCTGTATAAATCTTGGGAACATGTACATCTTATCATTCCTCTGAAGTTTCACTTGTTCACTTAAACAATTGAAGATATACTTGGAGTAGTTATAGGTTCTACCCTCGAAGATCCTAATGATTCCAGATGATATGTGTCGAGAAAATCTATCGAGCCCCGACTTCCTGTTTGACATGCACTTTAGGTAGGTATGGCATAAGAATCGGTACGGTTTGCACAACCTACCCTTTTTGATCTCCCCTTTCTCGTAATCTCCATCGTACCCCATCAGGTTGAATACCTTCTCAATGTATTAACCTACTCACATATCAGTATGATATAAGTCAGATTGAGTTTTTGTTTAATAACCAAGTATAGTCTACTATCATTTCCCATATATAATGCATGTACAGATGTTCTATCAGACACTTAATTTATCCTTAACTATTACTCTGCACAAAGTCAGTCATATGCTTTTGTTGATTTATTCTAAGTCAATCATCCCCAAAGATTCTATCAGAAAATTAAATCTAACAGAATCAAATGCTTTAGTGAAATCAGCAAGCTGATTTGTTGTGTCCACTTTGACTAACTTAATTAGACCCTTTTCAGAGCAGTCTCTCAGAAAATGGTATCTGATTTCAATGTGTTTTGTTTTACTATGTTGAACTG
Source organism: Flaveria linearis (assembly GCA_024085815.1). Classification (NCBI taxonomy): domain Eukaryota; kingdom Viridiplantae; phylum Streptophyta; class Magnoliopsida; order Asterales; family Asteraceae; genus Flaveria; species Flaveria linearis. The sequence continues at coordinate 55,715,862 of CM044001.1, forward strand.
GGTTAGCAGTTATAAACATAGCAGCTGAATTATCAATATGAATTGGTGTATGAAGGAAATTGTAACCATAATCAAGTAATTGGTTCTGCAACCAAAGTACTTGAGAGCAACCTGCTAAAGCAGCTATGTACTCTGCTTCAGCTGTGGATACAGATACATTTGTTTGCTTCTTGCACTGCCACGAAACAAGTCTTGGTCCTAGAAACTGACATCCACCAGTTGTGGATTTTCTGTTGTTGTTGCACCCTCCATAGTCACTATCTAAATAGGAGTAGAGGCTGAAATCTCCATCTTTAGGATACCAAAGTCCTAATGCAGGTTTGCCTTTCAGATATCTGAAAATCCTCTTCACAGCATTCAGATGGGACTCCTTTGGGTCTGATTGATACCTGGCACAAACACAAACAGCAAACATGATATCAGGTCTACTGGCAGTTAAGTACATTAAAGAACCGGTCATTGATCTATAAAATCTTTGATCTACTGATTTTCCAGCAGGGTCAGGCACAATCTTGTCTATTGTTGAGGCTGGTGTCTTGCAAGAAATGGAATCAGCAAGATTGTACTTCTTCAAAATTTGATGAATGTACTTTTCTTGATTGATGAAAATGCCATCTGTTTTCTGATGAACTTGTAAGCCAAGGAAGAATGTCAATTCTCCCATGGAGCTCATCTGAAATTCAGATTTCATTAAGTCTTCAAAGCTTTGACACAGCTTATTGTTGGTTGATCCAAATATTATGTCATCAACATATATTTGAACCACCAAAAGATCTTGATGTTCATGTTTGAGGAAGAGTGTCTGATCAATGGTGCCTCTCTTGTAGCCATTCTTCAGCAGGAAGGATGACAGTGTGTCATACCACTTTCTGGGTGCTTGATGAAGACCATACAAAGCTTTGTCAAGCTTGTATACTCTATGTGGATAATCAGGGTCTTCAAATCCAGGGGGTTGAGCCACATAGACTTCTTCATCAATTTTCCCATAAAGGAAAGCACACTTCACATTTACTTGATAGACTGTGAACTTCTTGAAGGAGGCATAAGCTAGGAAAACCCTTATAGCTTCAATCCTGGCAACTGGTGCAAGGACTTCATCATAGTCTATCCCCTCTTCCTAAGTATATCCTTGAGCAATAAGCCTAGCCTTGTTTCTCACGATGATACCTCTATCATCCAGCTTGTTTTTGAATAGCCACCTTGTTCCAATTGGATGTTGACCTTTAGGCAAGTCTACAAGAGTCCACACTTTCTGTTTTCTGAATTGTTGGAGTTCTTCTTGCATAGCCTCAATCCAACTGTTGTCCTTTAGAGCAGCTGTAATGTTTGCAGGAACTGTTTGGGACAAAAAGCAGGTGAACAAACAAATGTTTGCCACGCCTCCTTTGCTCCTTGTAGTTCGTGCATTCAGGTCTCTAATGATATTGTCTGTTGGATGAGACTTGTGAATTTTGCTTGTTGAGACAACATCAACTGGAACTGTGGAGTCTAAGTTTGAGAAACCCATTGAAGCAGATGGAGTCAGCTGAGAAGTTGTGTCGATGAAGTAATCAAAAGGCTCATGGTCATTTGGATCAGCTTGTGTGTTAGTTGCTGCTGGGTTGTCTTCTTCCGCAGGAAGTTCTACGGAAGCAGCATTTTGTTCTTCCGCAGGAGTAACTTCAACATCAACGGAGGCATTTTGTACTTCCGTAGGAGTTACAGCACCATCCACGGATGAACAATGTTGGTCAGCTGGCAAGTTTTGTTGATTCATCACATCCTCTCCATCCCTAGGATCAGTGGTTGAAGCAGTATTTACATCTACGGATGATGGAGCATCTGCGGATGTATTTACATGAGCTGGGGATGAAGAATTTGCTTCTCCGGATGTATATTCATGCAGCTGACATGATTCTTGCTGTGGTCCAGGTGAAGCTTGTGCCCTTGGTGGATCTGCTGTTAGAGGCACTTCATTCAAACTTGGAGGCACAAATGGATAGTATGTATCTGCAGCACCTGCATTGATCAGATAACCAGTGTTAAATGATTCAGTTAATGCATCGATATCAAATAACCAAGATGATCCTTTGACATTGGTAGTAAACATGGATTCATCAAAAGAAACATTAGGAGTCTCTTAAACTATGTAATGTTCTGGAATATAGACCCTATATGATTTAGAAGTGGATGAATATCCAACAAAGAAACCATCATAGGCCTTTTCAGAAAATTTTCCCAATTGTTCTTTAGTATTCAAAACAGACACATGACACCCAAAAGCTCTAAGATATCCTATAAAAGGTTTTCTTTTAAATAAGAGTTCATAAGGTGTTTTATTATGTTCTTTGACAATTAATGTTCTATTTTGAACATTGCAAGCTGTATTCACAGCTTCTGCCCAGAAGGTAATGGGCAACTGAGAATCAGCTAGCATTGTTCTGGCTGCTTCTATGAGTGTTCTATTTCTTCTTTCAGCCACTCCATTTTGTTATGGAGTTCTTGGGGCACTGAATTGTCTTGCTATCCCTTTATTCCTGCAAAAAGAATCCAGATCAGCATTAACAAATTCAGTTCCATTATCACTCCTAAAATTTTAACTTTTAAATCAAGTTGATTCTCAATCTTGATCACAAAGTCCATTAATGTTTCAGATGTTTCACTCTTATGTTTTAAGAAAAAGACCCATGTGAATCTAGTGAAATCATCTACTATCACCAAACAATATTGCCTTTTTCCAATGCTCAGCACATTGGTTGGACCAAAGAGGTCCATGTGAAGCAATTTGAGTGGTGTAGTGTTAGTGTTGATTGTTTTGGATTTATGAGACACTCTGTGTTGTTTTCCTTTATAACATGAAGAACAATGATTAGAACAATGAAATTCTTTCTTTGGTAATCCAATGACTAAGTCATTTTTCACCAATTTATTCATGTTCTTCATGTTGGAATGGACAAGCCTTCTATGCCACAGTTGAGATTCATCTTCTGAAGATTTAGACAACAGACATGTCTCATGATTTGTGAGTGTTGTGTTGTTCATATCCAAGATATATGTGTTGCCTTTTCTTGATGCTTTAAGAAGGGTCTAGTCTGCTGGAACTGTAAAACCTAGCTTAAGAATGTAACAGTTAGTGTTATCAAATAGTCTTAAGTAATTTTGATCACAAATTTGGGAAACACTAAGTAAATTATACTGCAAATTTTCACAGTAATTTACTTTTTCAAATGTTAAAACACCATTAGTTACCATTCCCTCACCAATAATTTTACCTCCCTTCTTATCCCCACCAAATGCCACATAAGAGGCATGTTTATGTTTGAAGTCATGGAGAAGTGCACAGTTGCCTGTCATATGTCTGGAACAACCACTGTCAACATACCACTTGTTGTCAGCTCTCTATGATTGTTCCTGCACACAAAAAAGAAATTAGTTAGAATTGACAACCCAAGGCTTAATTGTCTTGGGTTTGCCAGATGTGTCAACAACAGTTACTCCTTCATGAATTAATCTTAAAGTTTCAGTATTAGTTGTTTCTTTTTGATTTGATGGTGGTGAGGATGATTCTGTTGAAGATGATTCAGGTTTCTGGATGTCTTTATGCTTATCTGAGTCTTTCTTCAACGTAGCTTGTTTTGGTTGGTATTTTAACTTTGAAGAGGATCCTGTAGTTTTGAAAGTTTCTTCATCTTTCAGCTTTGATTGAGACACAGGAGTTCCTTTTGCAAAGTTGTCAAAGAAACCATCAACTGCTTCAGTATGTTTAGCAGACAAATCCACCTTTTTGTGAGGTGTCTTAGCCTGTGTTGGTGTTTTCTTCTTCAAAGTCTTGTCCGCAACAGATGATCTTTTCTTTGACTTTTGTTGTTCTTTCTGAATCTTTGTCTCTTTGTCACTTACTGAGGATTGAGAATCTGATTCGGATGATGCAACTTGTGACTTCTTTTTGCTCTTTTTCTTGTTCTTCTTATTAAAATAACATTCCTGAGTGGAATGGTTATTTTTGTCACATATGGCACAGTGTTTGTTGAAGAAACAATCATCAGTCATGTGATTGTTCATATTGCAAATGGAACAATAGCTGCTGAAATAGCATTCATCAGTGTTGTGATTCTTCATATCACACCATTTGTAATATTTTTCTGAAGTTTCTTCAGATTCAGCCTTCTTTTTGTTGTTCTTTTTCCCACTTGCTGAAGCATCAGTTGATTTCTTCTTGTTTTTGTTGGGAGCATCAGCAGCTGTTTCTTGTTTGCTTTTGGCTGCCTTTTGTTGCCTGAGATTCACCTTTTTCTGTGCAAGGTGGTTGGCATCCGTTTTGACCTCGTCTGTAGATTCAGTTTCTTTCTTCCTTTGCTTTTCTGCGGAGTTTGTAGATTTTGCCTTCCGCAGATGATCTACGGACTTGTCAATTTTTGCTTTCCGCACATGTTCTACGGATTCTTCAGATTTCTTTTTCCGCAGATGTTCTACGGATTCCTCAGTTTGTGCTTTCCGAGGATTCTTGTTTGTTGTTTGTTTCTTACCTTTATCTGAAGATGACAAAGGTACTTCAACACTTGATTCGCAGCTGTCAATCTTATGAAGGTTCAGTTCTTGAAGTCCTTCATTCAGTTCAGCAATCTTCTTACAGATAGTCTTCAGCATGTTTTGTTGCTTTGGAGGATACTGCATCTTTGATTCTTCAAGAACTCGTGGAAGACCAGTTTCAACTTGAACATTCTTACCAATGTTCAGTTGATCAGTATCATGTTCATCAGAATCATCCAAGTCATCATATTTATCAAAATCTGATTCATTATGTTTAAGTGATTCTGATTCAGTAGATTTAGTTTCACTCATCTCAGTTTCATTGTTGTTTGTATGAGTGGTTTTTATGTCAATTTTGGTGCTTTGCACAAAATGATTTGACAAATTGTTAGTCATTGTTTCAGGTAAAGGTGTGTAGTTATCATTAATAGGTGGTGCAAACACGGACCTGTTCTTTGATTCAATATGAGAGTTTAGCAACTTCTCATATTGCTGAGATGATAATTGAAACTTCTGAAGTTTCACTTCAGTGGATGCATGATCAGCCATGGATTTTGTTAAGGAAGTGGTCAGATGCTCAACTTGGGCTTTTAGGCTGTAGTTTTCAGAAACATATTTTTCTAAATCTTTTTGTAAAGAACTGATTTTGATTTGATATAATTTTTGTTCTCTTAAGTGTGATTCATTCAAAATCATAGTTTCCTTTACTTTATCAGCCAATTGTTGAGCATGGACTCTATATCGTTCAACTTCCTCAACACATGATGGTGAACATAACCTGTCTTTTACCTCTCTGGCCATAGGAGGAACTTTGTTTTCCATATGCGCCATTAATGCTTGATTCTCCTGTAACACTTCCTTCTCATACATACTCCAGTCACATGTTCCATCTTGAAGTATGATCAGCCCTGACTCCTTAGAATTGCTTGGTCCTGCTGATGTATTTGTGGCTGGTGGGGATGTTAGCTGAGGTTGTCTATGCAGAGATCTTTGAGAGGTTGATTGCTGATTCTGATATTGTTGTTGCTGCTGATTTTGTTGCTGCTGCTGCTGATACTGCGGAGATGATTGTTGGTTGCATTCTCTAGAGAAGTGACCATAGAGATTGCACTTGAAGCATCTGACTTTTGACTTATCAACACCAATCTTTGATGTTTTGCTTGCTGCTGCCAGATTTTTATTTCTCCGCAGATATTGCTTAGCTCTGTAAGCAATCATTGCCATCTGCCATTGTAGATCCATCTCTTCTACTACATCAGGAGGGAGTTCCTCCAAGTCTTGCTGACAGATGTTTGCTGATGTAAGTGAACTTCCAAGATATGCTTGAAAGCTAGAACTAAAAGCTGCAAAAGCTGCTTTTTGTTCTTCAGAATCCAATATCACAGTTATTGGTTCTGACTGTTTGTTATGTTGAGAAGAGTTTGCAGTTGCTGATGTCTCTCTTTTCTCTGCAGATCTTCCCTTTTCCTTTTGATTTTTACTTTGAGATGATTTCTTAGTGGGTTTGGATGCATAAAAACTTACTTCCTCTTCATCATCACTCAAAGTACAAGAGTTATCACCATTATTTGAGATAAATGCACTTCCAGCATTTTTGGTTTCCTTGAAGTGATAAGGTGAGACATGAGTTCTCACACTCTTGTTTCTTGATTGTTCATCCAGTTCAAGAGCTTCTACCTTAGCAACCAATGTATCTAGACCTGTTGTCTTGAGATCTATGGTGTTCTTGAACATGGAGACTGTTTGCTTCCAACTTTCAGGCAAAGTGTGGAGCATCTTCTTGTTTAGTTCCTCAGTGGTATACTTTAACTCCAAGATGTTCATCTCAGTAACAAGTTGCATAAATCTATGGAGTTGCTAAGGAATTGATTCACCCTCAATATGATGAAAAGTTTCATATTATGATCTAAGGGTGTCTTTCCTTATGCTTCGGATCTCATCACTCCCTTCACAGAGAATTTGAAGTATCTTCCACAGGGAATTTGCTGTTTTGTAATTCTCGCACCTGATCAAGATTTCTTCTGGCAAAGCCATACTAAGCAAGCTGTATGCTTTAATATCGACTTTGACCTTCTTGACATCATCAGGTGACAAGTCCTTAGTGCTGATCGGCTGATTCTTGTCATTATAATCCGGCCCAAGAGTGGGTGGAATATAAGGACCTTGAGTGATGGACTCCCACAAGTCAGAATCTGTGTAGTTCACATGATTCATGAACTTGATCTTCCAGGATTTAAAATCAGCTTTGGTTTCCAACTTTGGCGGTTGATAAGATCCTCCACCAAAAGTACTCATGTTTGATGCAAAAGTATGAATCAAAACTTAAATGTTAAAATTGACAAATCTATCGAAGACTCAGATCTAGTATTCAATTGATTTGAATATAGATCTAAATCAAACAAGCAATGAGAGAATGCTTGCTGAATGACAAGTCGTTGATTTAATTGTTTGAAAATCAATTAAACAATTTTAATACTGATAGATCAATTGATCTAAATCAATGAGCACCAATGCTCTGATACCACCTGTGAATCCAAGGATCTCAATTCAGGAATTATCAGTATTAAAATAAATCAATTTAATGATCGCGGAATTATCACTAATTGACGTTTAATTGTTTTAATGATTAATGATGAACACAACCACAGAAACATAATAAATGCGAAATCAATAATTATTCAAACGTATTTCATTAACTATAAAGTAATGATTACAAAAGAATAATAACGAATAACTATGAACAACGAATTCAGTGAATCGAATAATGTTGATGTTAATGTGACGGCGGTTAGGGTTGCACAATGATGTAACTCTTGACAGCCGTAATATTGATTGATTGTGTTCTGCGAGATGTGAAACCTAGGACTCATATTTATACACGGTTTGAGTCGGTAAGGAAACACCGGATCTCTCGGGATTTGTTATTGATTGTGTTGACTTGTTTGACTTCTTGGTATTAGCAATCGCACAAGTATAATGTTCTTCCGCAGGAGTCTTGTCGTCCGCAGAACTTTTGTTCTTCCGTAGATGAATTGGTCTTCCGTAGAAGAGTTGTTCTTCCGTAGGAAATCCTTCTTCCGTAGGGGTCTTCACTTCATGGTACTTGATCATCCGCAGGAACATTCACTTGGTCATTTGGTCTTGTAAGAAACATATCTACGGATTAACAATAATGTTCATCCGTAGATGTTTCTTACACTTGGTCAATTTCAGGAATCCGTCCAAGTATATTGTTTTTCCCTGTTAAGTCACAAATCAACACACATATATATGGGGTTAACCTATAGATTCAATGCACATATATATATATATATATTGACTGTTACAAATATTAATTACAAGACTTGATTCAAGTACTAAGCCTATACAAAACTGATCTAGCCCTATACAATCTAGATCTAACATATTTGATACTGGAGTCGATAGAAG